>JAWWEE010000040.1:2138600-2171176 GCA_035221455.1 Xenops minutus | reverse complement strand
GCTGGGGGGGCTCAGCCTGGAGAAAAGGAGGCTCAGGGGGGACCTTCTGGCTCTGCAAGTCCCTGCCAGGAGGGGGAAGCCAGGGACAGTCGGGGTCTGCTCCCAGGGAACAGGGACAGGAGGAGAGGACACAGCCTCTGGCTGTTTAGGTGGATTAGGAGGGATATTAGGAAAAATTTCTTCTCTGAAACAGGGAACTGGTGGAATCACCATCCCTGGAAGTGTTCAAAAGATGTGCAGATGTGGCACTTGGGGACATCATTTAGTGTTGGCCTTGGCAGTGCTGGGGGAATGATTGGACTTGGTGATCCTAGAGGTCTTTTCCAGCCTAAATGATGATGCCATTCTATGATCTCCAGGATATTTTCCAACCTAAATGACTCTAAGATTCTATGTGCCTGGGTGCAATCACCCTAAACACTGCAGTGAGATATCCTAGCCTGGGCTGATGGCCCTGATAGGGTTTGGAGATTACCATATCCCTTGGCTGGGCTGCCTGCCAGGAAAACATGACTGAGAAGGCGATAAGAAGGGTGCTTTACAGGGAAGGCGATGGCGTCACTGCTGACAGGGATGTTACCTCACCCCTCTGAGTAAGCACCATGTGACCCCCCTGAAACTGGAGCAGTGGCTGGGCATGGGGTGACACTGCGGGGCCAGGGCAGGGTCACATTACCCCTGACACTGCGGGGGAACCGGTGACAAATATTTGGTGGGACAGGGCAGGTGCTTGGGATGTGCTGCTGGAACATCTGCTCTGTCTTGAAGCACCTGGGACTAAGGAGTGTGGTTGCTCTTGTGAGTAAGGAGTGTGGTCATTCTTGGGTCTGCCCTACCATGCTCTGTGTGGTGTCTCTGGCTAATGCAAGGTCCTTTTGGGACTTGGACAAGAAGAAATCATTGCTGTTGATACTTTCTAGTAACAGACAGCTGTGTTCCTTTAATTTTAGTACCATTTTTTTCAAAAATCCTACAAAAATCTCAGCAGATTGACTCCAGGCACGTTTGTGGTGGAACACCCCGGCCAAGCAAAGATGAGCAAACACAAGCTGGGAAGACCCTGGCTTAAAAATATCCCTGCAACCTGCTATGATCCCCCTGGTGTGGGTGAGCCCTGATGGCCCTTAATTGAGCACTCCCGAGCTATTTTTTGCACTGAGCTGCTGCCTCCTTTAGTGCTCAGGATGTGCCGAGCTCTGTTAATGAGAGCTAATCAGTGTTGTTCTCTGGTTGCCCGTGGCTGAACCCCGCAGGGCCCAAGGACCTGACAGCCCTCGATGTACGGGGATGGTCCTGCTCTGTCTCCAGGTAGAGGGAGGGCACCTGGTGGGCTCTGAGTCTGCTGGGATTTCAGCTGCTGTCACCAAAAACATCTCACCTGAGCGCCAGTTTTGAAGATGATTGCATTCAGGATATACTCACAGAAATCCAAGGGACAATCCTACTCCAAAACTCCAATCCATGGCTGTTTTCTTAAAAGGGAGAAACAATTTACACTTCTGTACCCATTTTTAGAAATGGCTGAATGGTTTTGGCTGAAAATTCAGCAGTTGTACAAAACACACAGTATAGAAAACTTCTGCCCGAATGTTTCAGAGTTCACAATGTTAAAAGCAAGGTAATACATCTTCCAGTGGGAAGTTTTGGGTGATTTACTAACCCATCCTGGAGTGCTACCCAGAAGTTAAAAACCATATGTCTCCATCACTCAGTGGAATTAACTACTCCAAAGGAGAGGGCAACTCAGCTTTCTGAGCCAGACAGAAAGGGAAACACTGCAAAAGAGACAATCTCCAGATTAGACTCAGGGATGTTTCCCTGGTTCTTCCCCAAAAGCTCTTTTAAACAAATAAGCCATGTAAGGCACCAGAAAATGATAGAACTTCATTTCCTCAGGGTCTCTGAGGTGTTCAGGAGACAAAAAATAATTCTAAAAGTACCAATAAATTATAATCTCAGCCTCATGAGATGGAGGACAATGAGGAAATACTGAAATTAGAAACACCTGTGATAAACACAGAATCACCTTGTGTCTTTGTACAGCTTTTACAGTCCCACCAGTCCAGGGTCAGGTGGAGAAGCTTTCCATCAACACATTAACTAAGGAAAAGAAAACTGAAGGAAAGTGGCACCTAATGTGTTACAGATTGCCTAAATAAAGCCATTAGAAGCCACCACAGCTCTAAAACTTGATAATACAGACCATCATCTTCATGCACTTCCCAGCACATTGGATGTGGCCCATGAGAGTCCTGTTGGGTTCCCTTGTCCTGCATAACCCTGTTCCTCCCCAAAGTGACATGGAAATGCAGGACCAACACCACTGCAACAAGAAGATGCCTTGGCCAAATTGAGATGTCCCAGCAGGACACTGGCCAACATTTCTGGTGACCTTCCACTGCACAATGCAGGTTGACCAACATCATGTCCAGTGTGCCAGAGGCAAAAAACAAAGCCCTGGAAGATATTCAAGAGCCATGAGAAATATTTGGGGCAAAACACAAATGGGACCGTGAGATTTTCCTTGCACAGAGCTCTTTGGTGAGACAGGGCAGGACTGGCTCGTGGATTTTCTGCTTTATGATCCACATCCACAGGTTTTGAGCTGACCACTGTCACAACAAATGAGAAAAGATACTTCCCAAAGAACTGAGAAGCTGTTGTAGGGATTAACTTGGTACTATCCCTTGAAGTCAACAGACTCATGGCACCCCTTGCTGGGCTTTGGCATCTTAACAGACCTTGATATGTTTATAAGACACGTAGGACCATCTATGAGAAAGCTCAGGTTTTGTGCCTGGGCTGTGGAGTGTCTCACTGAAGCATTTTTGTAACTCACAAGACACAAGATCAGCATTTCAAACACCGATCGCAGCAGTAGGGCCTGATTTGCTTCATTTCCAAGTTGGCATCCAAAATGACAGACCAATCTCCCGATGCACCTGCGTCTCTCCACCAGCGGGTGACTGAAGGGAGCCCAGGGTGATGAGAGCAGTAGATTCCTGCTGTTTACATCCCAGACTGGGGGAGAGGAGTGCTGTCCCTTTGCCAGGGGTCTGGCATAGTCCTGCTGGGATGGAGGAAGGACATTGCTTCCTCACTGCGCAAAGGAAAAGGTCCAACCATCGGGTGCCAACCAGCTGTGTCACCGACTGCTCCTGCGCCAGGCTTTGCCAAAACTCAGCCACTGCTGACTTGCAAGGACTGTCCAGAATGGTCCTGTCTCACTGCCAGTCAGTCACATCCAGACACTGAACCTTGTCCTGGACTGGCTGCAAAGACAGGGCAGGAGTAAAGTCCTCCCACTCAGCGTGGCTCCATCACCTTGGGATCTCACCATGGAATTGCCTTCACAGGACTACAAGGGAAGAGGCTGCTGGGGGCAAGGGGCAGTGTCCCTGCAATCCAGCGGGCACCTGGAAAACTGGAATGGCCCATGGTGGTCTGCTGTGCCACTGGCCTGAGAAGAGCTGACACATGACCTGGGAGTCACTGGCAGTGGAGGGACCTTCACTGACCTTGGCTCTGAGGGTGGTGTGGCTCCTGCTGGCTACTCAGCACAACACCTGGAACCTGTGCCTGGACACTCTGAGGCAAACGCTGACGAGCCCGGTCTCTGTTTCTCCTGGATGAAAACCAAACCTGCTCCAAACCTGGCAGAGGGTCAAGTCACGCAGAGCATCCAAGGGAAGAACTGTTCTGTTGAGGGAGTGGAAGGATGTGTTCATCCCAGCTCAGAGCAGGGCTCTCTGGGCAGGTGTTCGCTGGTTGTGCCATAGAGAGATGTCCTTGATGGGCTTGCTGAGGAGGGTATGGGGACCAAACAAGCTGTAACTTGACAGGAAATCCAGCAGTTGTAGACCTGCTGTATAACACCAAGAGACAGATGCTTCCAAAGTGACTCACAGGTGCTCCAGGTATTTCACACGAGTTGCCAGCAGTTATTTTCCGCTGCGCTAGAACGTGGTTGGTTAATCGTGCAGAGCCAAGCACATTTTGGGATTTCAAAGACGGCAGCATTGTGCAGGTGTTGGAGTGATGATTCACACTCTTGCCCATGTGGCATCTTTGGGTGACCCACCTTAAATTTCAGCACTGAAATCTGGTTAGGCCAGGCTCAGCTGAGCCAAGAAATGATGCTCTACACAGTGGTCCAGCAGCTCCATCAGGCTGGCCACGGTCAGTGCCATTCTCTGCCCATTTTCCCCACATCCCAAGGGACATGCAACCTTTTTTTGGCCATTTCACTGGAGGGGCCACTGTATCCCACCCCATGGTGAAGCCATCCCACCTTGCAAGCTGGGCCTTGATCTGTCTTTGCCTCAGTTTCCCACGTGCAAAACAGGTCGTGGTGTTTTCCTACCCCTGCGGAGCCACATGAGGATCAGTATATTAAAAACTTGGCTGTTGTTCAGGTTCTGGAGTACTGGGAGTGACTTAAATAAGTGGTTTAAAGCCAATTAATGCAAAATCTTTGCTCTGAACATAGAGATAGGAAAGACATGACAGGTCATCCAGCTCTCATCTGTGCCAGTGCAGAGTTGTTCTATTTATTTACTGATCTCCAGCTTTTTGTCCAAGAGTATGTGCTGCGAGCAACTTCCCATATTTCCACCAGGAGAAAATTCAGCATTTAACCTAAACACCTGCTCTCTTCATTTCACCCCTTTATTCCCATTTATGCCTTTGGCAATCCATAGTAAAACTTGTTTCCAAGCTAATAATGGGAGTTACAGCAGCAAGGAGATAATGTCACATTAAAGGGATGACTCTGTTTGGCCTGGGAGCATTGTCTGGGTGAATTAAATGCTCCCATGTGCCTGAGATGATGCAGAACAGATTCCCTGCATCAGGTCCCCTCCTTCTTCACGCCTCTCTGGCACAAATGTGGGGTTTTCACCCATCAATGGACAAGGCCAGTCTCCTCCAGGTTATGCTTGAAGGTGGGAAAGAGGGTGATAAGGGTATGCAAAGGGCAAATGTTTGTTGAAACACTCACTATCCTGAAGCCAAATCACGGTGCTGACTTCTCAAAGTCCAGCTCTCACCTCGGGGACCACGACCCTCAGGCATAAATCACTCTTAAACTCAGCCTGTTTGTTTTCCTTTGCCTCCTCCTCTCACTTTTACTCTGGCTGTACAGACACAAACCCATTTGTATTTCACATCTTTGAAAGGGGTGGGGTTTTATTCAAAGCTTTCAGAAGGTGTTCTTTGTTCATGGTCCCCGGGGGACAGCTGAGATGATGCTGTTCCAGCACCACAAGCTGCTGAGGGCTTGACTGCTCCTTCATTTTCACTTTAATAATGTGCATTTCAGACCAACAGATGAGAGCAAATACGACATTTTGATAAGTTTTCGCTCTTGTAAAATTAATAAGCGCATCAGCACCACCCTGGGAAAGAATTAGCTTAAGATGCACATGAAAATAAGCACAGGAAAAAATTTATTGCAAGAAAACTTTTCTCCAAGCCCCCTCTGCACGTGTATTTCTGCCAGTTCATAGAATCATAGCATGGCTTGGGTTGGAAGGGATCTTGAAGACCATCCAGATCCAATCCACCTGCCATGGGCAGGGACACCTTCCTCTAGCCCAGGTTGCTCCAAGCCCCATCCAGCCTGGCTTTGAACACTTCCAGGGATGCAGCATCCACAGCTTCTCTGGACAATTATTCAGTTACTCCATTGTTCAAGCCCTGGGAAGGACTGTCACCAAAATGCCCAAATCATTGCAGTCTACACTGTTGGATGATCTCTGATCACATCTGTGGGGGCACAGGACCAGAGGTGGGGACAGGATTTGAGCCTGGTGGGATGTGGCTGCTCCGTGCTGCAGGCTGGATTCCCCAGGGTGCCAGGAGTGAAAATGCTCCAAGAATTTCTGGTGGGACGAGCCCCATTCTGTCCATGCCGATGCCTTGTAGCCATATCTCTATTTTGCAAACATCAATCAGTCATGGAACTATTTTATTTTAATCAAAGTCTTTTCAGGGCAGGCTGGACCTCTTTTTGTATAGCCTTAGAAATGCCAGTACTCTTATTGCCAGAAAGCATTATTTTCAGTCACTCTCCTTCAGCAGGGCTTTTGAGAGGAATCTGCCACAGCCTTTGACCCCTGAAATGGAAATAATTTTTAAAAACAATTTGATTTGTCACCATTTTCTTTGAACTAATTGATGACTCGATGCATTTGTCTCTATTCAACCCACCCATTTCCTCACATCTTGCTCTGGTGACAACAGCAGGTCCAGCTCCTGGCAGTGACATCACCTGGGGCTGGATGAGGCCACAGACCTCTTTGACACTGCCAATGCAGGAGCTGCATTTTGGGAAGCCCAAATCAGACATTCACCCCCAGGTTTCACATTTACCTCTGAAATTAATGAGGGTGGTAGAACACTGGCAGAGGCTGCCCAGACAGGTCATAGATACTCCACCTCTGGAAATATTCAAGGCAAGGTTGGTCACTGAGTCCAAACCCCCTGCCATGAGCAGGGACATCTTCAACTAGACCAGGTTGCTTGGAGCCTTGTTCAACCTGAGCTTGAATGTTTGCAGGGATGGGGCATCCACCCCCTCTCTGGGCAACTTCTGTTTCGCCACCTCACTGTAGAAAACTTCTTCCTTATAACTAATCTTAATTAGTCCTCCTTCTGTTTAAAACCATCACCTCTTGTGCTAAGGATTTCTATGCACATCCAACTTTTTGGGTTTGGTGGATAGAGGGACAGTGGGCTGGGAAAGCAAAGCTGGTGTAAATGTGCAAAACTAATACTTGGATAATTAAGACTTCCAGAGGATGTTAAGGACCACAGAAATCTCCAAGTGCAGACACTTTGATATTTGCATTATATCCTTCTTCCTTTGGAATAATCCCTGTCCCACATTGCAATCAGCTACCAGCAACCTCAGGCTTGTAGGAACCAGCTCGTTGCCTCATTCCCTGGGGACAGTGACATGAGCACCCACATACACAGCAGGTCCAGGTGTGGGACCCAGTGCATGTTCTCCCTTTGGAAACACCTTTTCTTGGATGCTGCACCCATACTCCTGAATTCCAGGAGTTTGATGCAGCCAGCTCAGGAAAGCCTGGGCTGTGCTGTGGATCTGCTGGGAGGAGAGGAGCTGGAGCAGGCTGGGAATTGCTACACCTCTCTCTTCCATCTTGTGCTGTTACAGCTTCCAGATAAATTCATTAAAGGGTAGCATAAAGATTTTGGGGAACACAATAAAGCATTCCTGGAGCTGCAAGCGTGGATATGGGGAAGGGGCAAACAATTACCTCTTGATCCTGTACAGGTGTCTCTTGCCAATTGTGCTGCCTTTGGTTTGCATCCCTTCTCCTCTGCCTGTGCCTGGGGATGCAACCCTCAGCCCTGGGAATCGAAGGAAGCTGGAGAGGAACAAGGGGGCTCTGGGAGAGGGACAGTATCCTGCCCTCTGCTCCCTTTGGCCGAGCTGCCTCCTCGCCTGCACCTTGCTCAGAAGCAGAGCTCCAGCTCCTGAGAGTTATAAAAGTGCTCAAAGGAGGCTGCAAATGTTGAGGGGGGAAATCTATCTGCAGGAAACAGGGGAAAGTGGTTTCTCTCCTCCAGCCCCAACTCTGCCTCTCTTCTTCCTTGTCTCCATCCCGTTCCCCCATCATCCATAAGCATTGGGTGCTGCAGAGTGTCTGCCCCCCATATGGAGCAAAGCTGCTAAACCCCTGCGTGTGGGTGATGAGACATGGTCTGCTCTGCTGTGGCATCCCTGATAGCTGCACAGGGCAGCTCCCGTGGGGCTGCTGAGGGCTCGGAGTGCCCACCTCGCTCAGATGGGCAGCAGGGCCTGGCTGGCTCCCACATCTGCATTTCTGAGCTCCCCTACCCCTGCTGCATCCCTCCTCCTCCCACCCATTCTCACTTTTCTTTCTGAGCTCCTGCCCTGCTTTCTCTGAAAACCGCTCCATCCATCCCCATCTCTCTTTTTCTCACTGTCTTAGGAGGAGGGGAATGTTTTCTCTTTCTGTCCAGGTGGCACTTCAGCTGGCCCGGGGTGAACCCAGCAGTGAAGGAAATGAAAGCCCATTCAAAAACAAAGTCCCAAGACCACAAGCAAAGCCCCTCAGCACTGCACCTGCTCCATGCCACACGTGTGCTGTGCTGCCTAGAGACTCCCAGCCTGCAGCTTTTTCATTTCTGGGCTATAAAAGACCGTGGGGAGAGAAGATCTTTTCCTCTGTTTTGCTCAGCGTTAACACAGGGTGCTCCAGCAGCAGTTTTGGGTACCCCCAAGCCAGCATCCCCAAGGAGCAGGAAGGTGGTGATTTTCCAGCCCTCATTTTCAGGATGCCTTGGAGTAGGACAACACTTTTACTGCAGTATTTCTCTTCCTCGGGCACGGTGGTAACAACAAGAGCACTGGGAGTAGGCTGATGCTTCCCAGTGAGTAATGGGTGTTTTTTGGGGTCTGACCATCCTCCGTCCCTTCTCAGCAGTGCTGGTTGTCAAAAGACGTGAAGAAAGGGCTGTTGTGCTTCACTTGCAAACAGCATCTCCTTGGGGCCCCCAATAAATGTGCTTTACCCAGAAGAGCTGCCTGACTTCTGGGGGGAGCTGCCGTGTGCCTGAATATCCACGGCCACTGTCTCAGCTTCCCTGTGCCCATCCAGGGCAAAATCTGGGGCAGGCCTAGGGTCACATCCAAGCCACAGCCATCACTTTGCCCCTCTGCCCCTGTCAGCACTGCCTGCTTTTGGCTACGCCTCATCCCCCGCCTTTTGCATCCCCACCAACCCCGCTCCTTGCAGCGAGGATTTTTATTTTCCAGCCTAACCTTTGTCTCGTTGAGCCAGTGACTCATCCCACTCATTAGCTGAACTTTGAATATCTCTTTATCCGCTGGATCCCTTTCAAGCTCGTTCCCTGGCAGCGGAAGCTCCTGCTCGCCTTCGCTCTGCTCTGGATTGCAGGGGAACCGCCTGCCTCGCTCTTGCAGCGGCATCTGCCTCCCCAGCAAGGCAGGGTGACAAAATCAGGGTGGAGAGGGGATGGATTCAGCCCGTGCCCTGGGGGTTAATGGCAAGGACACAGCCCTGAGCATTTAGGAAGCCCCTCAGGTTTTTGGCTGGCACCCCCTCCACATTCCCCTCTCCACCACCCCTGTTGTTGCTGCAGTTTTTGTGTGCAAAGCGACAAGGACGCTCTTGCAGCCGCTCTCAAACCCAGCTGCGCTCGGTGCCAGTGCCAGCAGAGCCAGACAAGAGCTGCCTCAAGGACTGCTCTCCTTGTGGTCCTCTACAGGAGGTCCAAATCCTTCCTGATAGTCCCCCTTGCTCCGTGTACAGACCTCACAGCAAGAGCAGGATGGCCATGGGGCAAGGAGAGAAAATTTTGGCTCTTGCAATTGGACAGGTGATATCCTGGGAAGAGCAGGAGAGGACACAGGTCAGGTGTGACAGGGCATGGATGATTTGAAGGGTGTTAAAGCAATGTAGGTGACCTCATATCGCTGCTCTTGACATGCTCCTGCTGCCTCAGTGTGGGTGAAGACATGAGGAGCTCCTCACCTGGTTAAATAAGAGCAGAGGCTCTTTGGTCAAAGGGAGAAACCCCATCCCTGTTGCTCCCTGGAAGGTGAACAGATGATTTTACCTCCTGGAGAAGACCAGCAGCCTCCTCTGCATCCCCAGTGCCTTTTACCCACTGAAAATTAATTTTTTTCCTCTGGTGAGCAGCTCTAATCACCTTCCCAAATTGCTGGGCACACGACTGAGAACATCTCCATTGGCACCTCCGCTCTCCTGCTCCTGCTTACGTGTGCCCCGGTAATTTGTGTCTCTCCAAGCTCTCTCCGAGCTGGAGAGCCCTTCCCCACGAGGAGCTGATGATTCACAGAGAAGGGAATCAATAAAGGATGACTAAGGCAGCCCTACATCGGGATGGTGATTAGAGGCTGCCTCCACAGCTTTGTCCAGAGTGCCAATTTGCTGATTGTCTTTACAATTTTTGTCTCGTGGGGTCTTCGCCAGGCCCCCAACAGCACTTTTTTACTTATTCACTTATTTCTGGTGTCTCACAGGGATTTGCTGGTTTGTACTTTCTGGGGGTGGGAAGATGTGCCGACCTACAAATTTCTTGGCAATCCAGCTAGAGCAGTAACTCACGCTGCCCTAAACCAGCCCAAACGGGGAGATGGGTGCCATTAATCACTGCTGTGGGGCCTCTGGGGCATTGCTTGCCCACGGAAACTCTTTGGGACAGAGGAATTCTTTGATTTATGAACCCGCCGCCAAATGCACCGAACACACAGACAAGATAAGTGCACGCTGGACAGAAAACTAATTATGTGCTATCAGCAGGCAGGCGTTCACAGGAAGGTAAATTAATGCCTGGCCACGAGTCAGAGGATACTTTACACCTGGAGCAGCCCAGCTCCCCAGAGGACAGGTACACACAGGTACTCCAAGGCCTGGAATCAGCACTGGTTCCACACTCCTCCTCCAGTTCACCGTGTGCTGGAGCCTTCTAGGACTGACACGTAATTGAAGTGTCCCTGCCCATGGCAGGGGGGGTGGAAGGAGATGATCCTTAAGCTACCAAAACATGCTGTGGATGAAGGGATGTGCCTGGTCACCAAAACAGCCCCGCTCAGTGTCTCTGGGAGCATTTCTGCAGCAGCTGTGCTGTCTGAGCATGGCCTGAGGAGGGACTGCATTTGCAAGGTTATTTCATGCTGGATCATTTCCCCGGCTCAAATCATTGCGGTGAGCTGAGGAATTTGGGGGCTGTGGGGATGTTAAATAGGGAACAGCAGCCTTAGTGACAGGGAATGTGGGGATGGTGCTTCAGGCAACTTGCTGGTGCAGGGAAAAGTCTTACTGTGAGGAGGGGCTGCTTTTAAGACCCTCCATAAGGGTAAACTTCTGATGGGGGAGCACAGAAATTACACTCAGCACCTGGTGGAATTTCAATGACATCCGGGCTCCAGAAATGCCATGGGGTGTTTGGAGCAGCCCTCAAAGCCTGCCGAGGTGATGACAGGGAAGAGGAAAGCCAGGAAGGAAGCGGCACTTCCCTGCGCCCATTCCAGGAGGATGCAGCACAGAATTCCTGGCACAGAGGCCACAGTTTCCACAACAGCCCTGGAGTTTCAGCCTCACCACAGGGGACTAAAATGCCTCTCTGAACTACATGCTCGAAAAGTCAGTTATCCTTGAGGTGCCTAATGGGAGAAAGTGCTCTTGGGATAGACAATCATCCATTCCAGGACATGCCTCAGCTTAGATCACTGGATTTAGGCTCTGGCTCATCCCATCCCCAGCCCTGCATGATCCCACCTATCCAGAAGAGCTGCTTCAACATCCTGAAAGGGCAGATTTCTCCCTGAAGCCCTCCAGACGTGCCTAAACTTCTCCATCAGCTCATCCTCACACTTGTTGCTGTCAGTGTCGTTTTTATTGCCTCCACCAAAGTGCGTGGGGCTGCCTCCAGGGGGCAAGCCAGGATGCCCAAATTGGCTATAGGGAACCTGGAGAGGCGACTTTGGTCTGTCCAGCAGCAGTGGGTTGTCTCACCTGGCACAGACCGGGTCTGCTGCTCTGCCCAGCCCGCTGGAGCCTCTGGCTCTGTGGAGAACCCTGGGCAGCTCCCACTGGGTGAATAAGCAAGAGCAGGAGGTACCAGCAGCACTGAAGCACAGGGCTGATGGAGACCTGGGTTTTCCATGGCCTCAGCCCCCCTGCTCCTTCCTTCCCTCCTCACAGTCTCATGGATGCTCTTCCAAGAAAAAGGAAAACAAAAGCCAGAGCCCAGACAGGCATCACAGGGGTGGGAGTACAGCTGTGCCCGGTGTTCCCTGTCCTGCATGTGGGTGAGACCCCCTGGTCCCGGCTCCATGTTCTGCTGGGGATGGTAATGCCATGGATCCCACCAGGAATGATGTATCAGGGAAGGATCTCACTGGGGATGGTGATGCTGCAGGTGAGGGCTCTGCCAGGGGTGGTGATGCTGTTGGACAGGGGTCTTGCTGGTGATGGTGATGCTGCAGGTGATGCCACAGATGAGAGTCCCTCCCCATCCCTGGCAGTGCTCCTTGGATGCAGGTCCTCATCTCAGCCTGCCTGCTAGGCTCCTGCTCCTGGTCGGTTCCCAAAACACGGTCAGATGACGGGGTTATTTACTAAGGCTGGCAGGAAGGAAAGGCTGTAAATTCCCCAGATATAACGGCTGAGTCAGAGAACGGGGCGTCCACGGCCAAATCCAGCGTGGCCTGGAAGAGCAGCTCCAAGGGAGGGGACAGGATCAGATGTGGGTTGTGCTGTCCCCACTTAAGCCAGGAGGTCCCCTGGAGGCTGGCAGGGATGAGGAGGTACCCGACAGCAGGTCCTGCCAGCTCCTGGTGATCCTGGAGCTGCTTTCCCTGGGAAGGCCACCCTGCTTCCCGTGCTGGGAGGCAGCAGTTTTCTTTGGTCTCCTGCCCTGCTCGAGGATCACGGTTTGGTTGGAAGCCTTGCAGACAGCCTGCCTTTCCACCCCAGGGATTGCTGCTTCTCTGGCAGGAGAGCCAAAGGTTCAGCCTTCGGGGCTGAAGACCACGTATCATCTTTTGCAGGGTTTCTGCAACCCCTTGGGTGCTTTTCTTTTGAAAGAAAGTAATTGCACGTTCCTAAAATTAGCCCTGACGTGCTGCAAACGCAAAATCCACATATTTCATTAAGAAAAAAATGAAGGAAAAAAAACCCAAAACACCATAAGGAGACATTTGGATCCATTCACATGCATTTCTTTTTCCTCTGTTTGTTTGGTTGTTTGGGAGCAGATTCTCCAGCAGCTTCAAACATACTCAAACCAAACTGGATAAATATTGTCTCTCCAGAAGGCTTCACCCCACACCTCCTGCCCCTCGCAGGGTACAGCCTCGTGCCTGACCCACCCCTGCTAATTTTGCTCCTCATCCCTTCACCAGTTGCTGCATCCATTATTTCTGCTCTCTCCATGTTTCTTCCTTCTCCATCTCAGGGGCACTCGAGGCTTCCAGTGGGTGGTGCTGGAGGGTCCCACCGTTTGTGAACCCCACCCCTCATTTAAGGCTTTACAAAAGCTCTGGAATTGCAAAATGCACCTCCTGAGGATCAGACCCCACCACATCCCCAGACCTCTTGGGTGGCAGTGTTGTCCATCCCTCCCCTCTTCAGGTCTCCTGTTCCTGGCGTCTGAGACCACGATGCTCCAAGGGCAACTAGTGATGCTCTGACCAGGGCACTGCCAGGGGCAGGAGAGAGAGGATGGGTTGTTGGGATCTACTGTAGAAACCACAGGCGAAAACCTCTTCTCCTGCCATTTCCACTCTTCCTCCTCTCCCTTCATTCCCAGCAGGTCCTGAGAAGATTGACAGATGAAGGTCTCCCTTTCCCATCCTGGCTCCTGTTTCCCTCTAATGCTCTCCCATCTCCAGCCCAACTCCCTTCTACTGCTGAGCTGGATCTGTGAGAAAAGACAAAAGGCCATGAAATCCACCCCAGAAACATCTTGTGCCATCTTAGCCTGCTTAGAGAAGACACAAATGCTCCCAGGTCCGTGTCCTCCGCTGCTCCCTCTCTCCTGACAGCCAGGACAGGTTGGCTCGGCGCTTCAGGGATGTGTCTTGGGCTGCTCCAGCAATTCACGGCTCTTGCTCAAGACCTCACGGATGGAAAGGTCCTGAGCAAGAGCCATGAATCACCTGAGTAGCACAAAGAGAAGGAGGCCAGAGGAGTGTGTGGGCAAACACAGAGCTCGGGGGCTGCTGGTGGAATCAGTTTAAGCCACCTCAGGTCAGAGGTGAGCTGGATGGGACACACATTGGAGGGCACAAAGCTCATCTTCAGCACTCCCAGTGGCTTCCATTGCAGGTGGGGGAAGGAGGCAGGGAGGGAACCTGGAGAAGGCGGCCGTGTTTGCTCCAGAAATGTCTCTCTAAATACCAAACCAGGGCTGGGTCTGCAGAAAGACCTGGGAAAGATATCCACAAGTACATTCAGAGGGTTAAAAAGAGACACTGAGTGGGCTAAGTGGTGAGTAATGAAGATGTCACTCAACGCGATGAGATGTTTCAGTGTGTTCAACGCCACTTGATATTGGATGGAAATTTCCAGGTGTTTGGAACAAAATCAGAGAAAACCTCTTTATTATCAACCAAACTTCTTCAAATTTACCATCCTCTGTGTATCTCATTTTATACTGGAAGGAAGGCATCGTCCTTCCAGTTCATTAGCAAAGACATTAATGGAACTTGATCTTTAGCCCCGACTCTTGTTCTGCCTTGGTAAATGCCCTTGGCCTGTGTGCCCAGTCCTGCTCAGGATTACTGACTGCACCTCAATGTGTTTTCAGTTTGTACAAACCACATTTCAGACCATGGCTTTTTTTTTTTTCCCCCTAATTTTTTTATTTCCTAAGACAAAGCAGCAAAATACATTAGTCAAAATAAAAACATATGTTCATAAAAGGCTGCACTGCCTTCATCCTCAGGCCGGGCCGTTCCCCAGCAGCGTTCCCCTTCACACCAAAAAGAGCTGGAAAAGAAGAAAACTGGCAGTTTTCTATGCCCATCATCCCTCGAGTCTGACTCTTGTCTCATGGCAATTTTGTTCAGTGTCTGGCTTCTGCAAATTTTATCCCCATTGACACTATTTTGTGGACAGAACCAAGCTCTAAACATTTCATCATGGTTTTTTTTCTTAAATATTTGTTCTATTACTTTTATAGGCTGGCGATTGCCAGAATTATATTCTCCCCTTTTTTCGTTTTGAATCACCACCACATTTCCTTTCTTCTGCCTCTCAAGGATGACATTGTCCAAAGATTTTCAAATATAACCACCCAAGAATCAATAGGCTCATTAACAAATCCGTTGTTAGCAACTGAGAACAAATACTGGATGTCTGCAACCTACACAGATTGATCTCTTAAATATAAAGAACCTCTTTTTCCTCTTTCTCCCTCACTTGCAGGACAGAATTTTAAGGATTGCTCAGAGTATTGGCTCAGAGTGTTGGCTCTTTTGGCTTGTCAATAGTGTCATCTTCCTCCTCACTCACCTCCCTGCGCCCTTTTGAGTGTAAATCCCTTCTTAATCCTTCAATGGAGACCCAGGAGTTTTCCTGCCTGGCTTGATGTCCTCCTCCCAGCAATCCTTAACTGTCTCAAAGGGCTCCCAGGTGGTTACCCCTTCATATTCTCCATCCATGGACGAATGTTCACCCTACAGAGGGCTCTTCCAGCTGGAAATGTCACCATTTCCCAGATAAGTGTTACTGCCCTCAGCTGGACAAGGCAGTTTGCACCACTGTGTCCATGGAAATATCATTCTATCCCCAAATCTGCTCCAGCGAGTGATGCTGCTCCGTGTTAAACAGGCTGGAGCAGCTGGAGGGTGGGGAGGAGTGGCTGGAGGGGGAGCACGTCCAGTGGCACAGCTGGATCCAGGAGCACACATCTGTCCATGGCTCTCCATCCTTGAGGAGCCTCCTGAGACTCATCCTTGGCTTACTGTTATGTTGGACAAACTCCTGGACTTCAGCCCTAGGTAGGGCCTTGCTTGGGATTTTCCAGCCTCCTCCCTCATCCCTGGCTTTTACTGTCCTTTCAAGCATAGACTTAAAAGCCCACAAATCCCTCTTTTGCTTTATATCCCTATGAAATTCTCTCCGTGGCCTGGCTGAACTCCATTCACAAGCTGCATGTCCAAGGATTCCCATCCATTCCCAGTCTGTAAGAAGCAAGTTCAGGAAGGTCTTCCAAAATTCATCACATGAGTGTATGTGTTGGACTCTTGCACTGGGACGAGCAGCTGAGTTAGAGAGAAGCAGGAACTGGGCGGGGGATTGGCTGGAAAAATGTGAAAGCCCAGTGTAGTCTCAGAGCAGCAAGACAGAACAACCCAGCAGTTTTGGGATGGTTGGGGTGTTTCTGCAGCCTCACAGCGGGACCCCATGAGCCAGGGGCTCCTTTCCAAGGCATCCAAGGAACTGGCAACTCCACATCACAAAGCCACAACCAGCTGTGACAGCTTGGATTTCTCCTGTGCTTGCCATGCTGGCCTTGCACTGGCCTGGCATGGGGGACACATTTTGCACCAGCATTCCTGCCCTCACCACCCACACGTGCTTCTGGGAAGGGGAAAGGATGTTTCAAGTGCAGGAGCATTTTGGGGGCCCCGTCTCGTGCCTGAAACATCACCCCTGCTACACAGAAAGGGCCAAAACTGGGGCCTGTGGCAGGAGGTTGGGACTGGATGATTTTTAAGGTTCCCTCCAACCCAAACAATTTTATGATTCTCTGATAATTTTCCTCAAAAAAAAAAAAATAGCATTAAATCCTTATCCCACCTCCAAAGACTTTCGCTGGTGCCCTGGGCAAGGCACTGAGTTTTGCTGTGAGTCAGAAAGGATGACACCTCCTCATTGAGCAGCGTGAGGGTGCAGGAAGGGGAACATTGCTTAGCAGTGCTAAACCCAACCCTGCTCCTATTAACGCTGCGATTCCAAACCTGCCTCTCCTTCAACCCGCTTTATCAACTTGCTCACAGTTGCTGTTTATGGTGGAATTATTTAGCAGCAAAAGCTTTCCCCGTGGTGTTTTGACAACTCCTGCAAGAGGTTCACATCCCAGATGCAGACGTGCCAGCTACAACCTGCTGCCTGCAGACGTGGAGCTGTTGAAGGAGGTTCCCATGGCTCAGCGTTGATGTGTGGAGCCCCAGGGCCCCATGTACCCCACCTGTAATCCCCAGGCTGGAACAACACTGGGGTTTGTACTGAAATCAGCAGTAAAGTTTTCATCAACTCTCACTGCGCCGAATCGAGGCCCACGGATGGCGCCGAGCCGAAACATGATTAATGATTTTCCAAGCGCAAGCCAAAGGTGGGTGGAAAATGCATCTTGGAAACCAGCTTGGTAGCACTTTGATGCCTTCTGAAGTCTTCCCAGGATGTGAAAATGTACCTGGCATTTCTGCAGCTGTAAATACGGGCTTCACAGCCACACGCAGCACTTCCAGCTGCACAGATGCTACTTATCTTTGTGTCCTCCTGGAACAAAACCTTGCTTTATTTTTCTCACTTCCAAAATAAACTTCCTTTCCTGCACTCCCACAGAGAATCGCCACCGGGAAGAAAAGCTGTGCGGAGTTTTCTATCCAGCAGATTGTCCCTCTGTTCCCTCCACCCCGAGAACCTGAAAGCAGAGCTGGGCTACTGTTTACAGAAATCTGAAGCGCATTTAAAGATGTCTTGTTTCTAAATCCATCCATTTCTGATTGAAAGAAGCTGAGCTACTCACACTGGAGGAGCTCATTAAAATGTAAACAGCATCGCTTTTAATTGCTAGCGCTAAAAATTGTCATTATTTATTTTAAACGTCGAAGTGCATAAGAATATGTGTTTAATTGCAAAAAGAAGGAGGAGGTGAATTTTAAATGTACTTTGGAGATGCTGCAGCCTGTTTCCATGAGGAGTTGCAGTGGGCTTTTTCACCTTGCAACTCCTTCCATGCACTCATTTTACATATATATACAGACACTTCTTTCCCCTCCTTTAATGCATCTTTTTGCTTGGCCTTTCTTTTCCAAAACCCTGTTTGCCACCTTCCCCAATTCTCACTCTTGAAGAAATCTGGAAATCAGTCCAATTGCTTCCAGATCAGTCATTATGGGATGTTTTTCTCTTTCTGCTGGCAAAAGGCTCGAATGTGTGTAATTAGTTAAAGGTGTGAAGTGCCGACTAAGTGCTGAGTAACTTACATAAGTGCAATGTATGGCAGACACGCTGTGCCACCAAAAACAGGGTGCTATTCTGCACTGAGCCAGCACCCTTTAGCCCAGGCTGGCAGAGCTCCTCAGTGTTGCTGCTGGAGGTTGTCAGCACCCAACAAATTAAGGAATTGTTTTAATATGTGTTTACAGCTCAGAAAACTGAGGCACAGAACAGCCAAGTGCCTTGTCCCCATTCCCCTGGTGAGCAGCAAAGCCAGGCACCCCAAACTCCACCTTCAGCTCCTGATAGGGGCGACACCCTGGGGGCACAGCCTGGGGACATGCTGGGAGCAGAGAGGAAGGATGCTCTGGATGGAATCTAGGATGTTGCCCCCCACCAGTGTTTGGGGAAAGGACCACAGAGTTGGTGCATGGTCATGGGGACTGGGTGTAGGTGTGCTGAGACAAGCGCCTTGTGTCCTCAGAGAGGCTCCCATCCTGGAGAAGGATGGAGACCCCATCTCTTCCCTATCCACAGTCAAGGTCTTGTGAGCAAGATCGATTTCCCTGGAAAGGGGCAGGTTTCTGCATCCCAGGATGTGTTTCTGTAGGGTTTGCTACACTGAGGAGGGAGAGGAAGAGCAGCTTCCTCTCTTGCTGCCCAGCTCATGCCATTTCCCACCTCATGCCCACCCCGTGGATATACACTGGACCCAGCTGCCCATTAACTCCAGGACTTCCCTTCAAAACCCAAGCAGCCATGTGGTCAGTCAGGACAGTTTGGGACACAGCTGAGTCAAAGCAGGACACTGCCCTGTGCCTAAAGTCACCAGCCAGGAGCTGGGACTTAACCACATCGATGGGATGCTGGTCCAGACCCAGCCAGATTGTCCCTGGAGGGCTTTGGGTGGGATGTGCATCATCCCTTCTACCTGGGCACTCCTGCTCTGTCCTCCTTTAGCAGCACCATGTTCCCTCCTTGCAGCCTCTCCCTCCCTCTCCGAGGAGTTTTTCTTCAATTGCTTTTATAAATGTGCCCTCTTCGGATTTGCGGCGTCCTCTGGAAAATTTGATTTCACACCATATTTGTAGGTTTAACAAAAATAATTCCAAACACCAAAAACAAGCCATGCCCTGACTGGCGTTACGTAGCGTTTGTGATAATTGGATTCTCAGAAAGCCAAGCACTTTCTGGATTTTAATGAGATTCAGACTTTAATTACTGCGGCCCTTTCCCAGGCATGCAGTGGAAGCAAGGAGGAAAATGACCGTAATCAGGACTTGGGCATGTTGCAAGAGACAGCCTTGATGGATCCCGTTTCAGCTCCTTAATGAGGGGCCATTCTTGCCACACAGTTGGAAAGCCACTTTCTCTTGCAGTGTGGCCTACATTTACCACCCCTTAGGATTTTGGCCACAAACCTGCTGCTGCTGCAGCCTCTCAGAATACAGCTCTTCACTGATGGAAAGCCAGCAGAGATGGCCCCAGGTCCTGCAGGACAAGAGAGGGAGACAAGGGCGTGTCAGAGAAGTGCTTTAATTGTCATTTAATTTTATCCAGCTCTGGGATCCCCAGCACAGGAAGGACATCAACCAGTTTATCACTGAGTGGGTATAACCAAAACTGTGTGTTCTACACATCAGCCTGGAAAAGAGAAGGCTCTGGGGTGACCTGAGAGCAGCCTTCCAGCACCTGAAGGGAGCCCACAAGGAAGATGGAGAGGGACTATTTCCAACAGCCTGGAGTGACAGGACAAGGGGGGGTGGATTCAAAGTAAAAGAGTAGGTTTAGATTAGGTATTAGGAAAAGATTCTTTACTGTGAGGGTGGGGAGGCCCTGGCATAGGTTGCCCAGAGAAGTTGTGGATGTCCCATCCCTGAGACTGGGATTCAAGGCCAGGTTGGATGGAGCTCTGAGCAACCTGAGCTAGTGGAAGGTGCCCCTGCCCATTGGAGGGCATTGGAACTGGATGATCTTTAAGGTGCCTTCCAACCCAGACCATTCTATGTTTAAGGTCGTGATGATGATGATGATGATGATGATGATGATGAGCACACAGTGATCCTTGGGAAGGGTCCAGGATCCCAGCAGGACCAGCATCAGCTCCCTGCAAGCCCCTTGCACAGCTCTTTGCCTCCTGCACGGTGCAAATCCAGGCAATTCTTGCCCGTAAGGCTGGGATGACTCATTTTCTGGCTTTCTCGCTGCCCGCCTCCATCCTGGAGGATGCAGTGTTTTGTTGAGTCTTATCTGCATGGAGGTTGGAGGAAGCAGCTGAATGCAGTGGTTTCATGTCTGCAGAGAGATGGCTTCAGTGGAGGGACGGGGTCAGTGACAGAAACAATCAAACTTTATCTGTGAGGAGTCAAGATACTGATTGGTCATCTGAGAGGACCTTTAAATTGCAATGTTCAGCCAAAATATTCAGACCCAAGCCAAGAGAAATTAATTAAAAAAAAAAATAAAAAAAATAGAAGGCTTTGTTAGACACTACATCAAACTCCTCACTGATGAGTTGATATATGTTCCCACATCCATTCATTTTATGGACTGATATGAAATCTCTCCATCTATGTGTCCTCAATAGCCCTATGCCTTAACTTCTGTTATCCCATCATCTGATGTCACACCCTGCCTTTCCTCTTGCTGTGTTCAGGACCAAAGTCAGAATTACCAGGTAAAAATTTCCAAGATTGCTCTTCTTTCCATTTCCTTTTCCAAGTTCCCAGCTATCTGACTAGTTTTCCATCACTTATAAAAGGTCACCGCTGTTGCTTCTTTTCCTCTCTGAGCCGTCTGGAGTACACACTGTCCTTGCTTAATACACACAAGCATTTTCTTGGAATTATCTTCTTTTTATCCATTAGCTGCTTCCTCATTCAGCCCCTGCTCTGGATGCCCACACAGGGGTGTGACTGCTGCTTGTTGGCAGAGGAGAAGCCAAGGTCTCACGGGCAGCAGCAGTGGGTGGTTTGACTCTCTCTTGAGAGAACCCACCATGGGCAGGTTTGGAACTTCCAGTCTTCCCAGTGCTGCGATCTCCACCATGGAATGGGATGGGGTGAGCAGGGAAGGAGATGCATGGAGGCTGGGGAGGAGCTCGGTGAGGGCAGTACTGTGAGGGGAGAGCCTTGCACGGAGTTCAGAGCACCCTGGGGATGTGCTTTTGTGGCCATGCCCTCCAGCACTGCCCAGGTGATGTCAGGCAGAGCAGGGACACATCTTCCAGCCCTCATCCTCCAGAGATAGACCTGTCTCTCTGGTACTTCTTGGGCTTCACCCCCTTGAACTGCTCTGTAGGATCGATCCCCTGGCTCAGTATCGTGCTGTTGCTCTTCCCCCCACCTTCCCTTGCCCGTGCAAACCTGACTCACGCTTTCTTCTTTGCTTGCTTTGCCCTTTTCCATTTCCAGAACAAGTTATTTTTACCCTCAGAGCTGTGTATTCCCAGGGGGAGCCGTGTCTGCTGTTGCCATCCTGCTGGAGGAGACAGGGCTGTTCTGCCTCACCTGGGCTCATGTGCAGGGCTCTGCAGCAGGCATGGGTGGTAGGTGCCCTCCAGACATCCAGGGCAAATGAGGAGGAGTTGGGAATCACAAGCAAACCTGTAGCTTTAGGGTACATCATGTATTCAATGAGGTTACAACACACCCTCAAGCTTCTTCCCGTTTTACAGGGAGCCAAATTCCCCATCCTCAACAAAGATGACTGGATTCAAGGCAAAGGGCAGAAATAGGGGCCTCAGGGAAAATAAGAGGGTGATCTGGAGGACTCCCATGGGATCAGACCTTGAAGAAGGACACAGCCAGACTTAGCCCCCATTGAGAAAAATCCTAGGAACAAGGTGCCTGCATAAAGGCTCTTACCCCCGGGCTTATGCAAAGGAAACTCCTTCACTCGCCCCAGCGACCAAGGAGCTTGAATTTCCATGTGTAAGTCTGGGCAAACAGGGATACATCATCAGGTACTGAGGGATGACCTGTGCAGGAGGTGAAGTGCCTTGCTGAGTTCCCAAACTGGAGAAGGGAAAGCAGCCTTTTGCAGGTGTCCCTCCTGTTACACCCAGGACCAGGAGAAATTGGGATGTGTTTGGCTTGTGGCTTACAGCACCACTTCAGGTCATGATCTGAATGTTGTCCTTTGTTCCAGTCTAAACCAGCAAGGGAAAACCTGTGCTGGATGGGTTTAGGAGGGAGCTTGTTTTATTCCAGAACATGTTGGGCTGATACTCTCTGGACTGTGCTTTTCCTCATGCCCAGGCTGAAGGATGTGGTGACTTGGATCATACCCTTGTCTCTCTTCTCCTCTGACTTTGAGTAGTGTATCCTCCTCCTCTGGCATCTCTGGAGAAGAAGTCCTCATTCTCAGCTGTCTGGGGAGGTCCCTGAGCCCCACACAAATCCATGGATGTGGGAGCAGGTTGGGAAAGCAGCAGGGATGGCATTCCCACATCCTACAAACCTCTGAGCTCTGCCTGCCAAGCCCACACAGATGACTGCCTGTAAGCACGAGTCCATCCCAAGCCTTCAGCAGTCACAGGACTGTAGCCTCCATCCTCTTCCCAAGAAGCAGATTGCAAAACCCTGTAACCTCGGAGACAGCAGAGTGTGAATGGGCTCAGGCACCAATCCACGCCCATCTGTGGCTCCTGGGAAGTTCCTTCCAGTGGGGCAGGAGAGGTTGAGCTTGGTGAGAAACCTCCTGGTGGGTACCTGGCCCTCCTGCCTCCCAAGAAAATGGAAATGCTGTCCTTCAATGGCCTTAAAATTTCTGGATCTATAGATAAAAATGTGCCCATCCCGTCACCCCAATATCCACCAAAAGAGCTTTTTGGTGGGGGGGAGCCCTAAGGGTTGGGCTCTGGACAGTACAGAGACTTTGAGCTGGATTTGCTGCTGGGGCAGCCTCTGGAGGAAAAAATGCAACCTGAGATCCCCTGAGTGAGTTGCACTAAGAGAAGTTGCTTATTCCTTCAGAGAATGTGACTTCTGCCCTTGGTGGAAGGAAAATTCCTCCCTTTTCGTGGGAGCAGTGTGTTTCCCTAATTTTGGACTTGTGCCTGAGTGCCAAAGAAGGTCTTAAGTGCAGCATCTTGCTGTGGCCTGGAGGGTGTCCTTGGTGAACAGGCACATCCTTCCCCAAGCCCTGCCCTTCCCAGAACTGCTGCCAGTATTTCCACCTACTTACTATAAAACCAGGGACAGACACAACAGGAAGCAATGCTCTGGAATAAAGCAGCCTTTCTTAGCCTTTGGAGACTGGGTACAATCTATCCCCAGGGAGTGCTGGGGTGGGTTGGTGGGTTTGGCATGTGGGCATTTTACGTGCGTGTCCATAGACGGGCATTTCATCAGGCCTGGAAAGTGAGAGGATGCTTTCCTTTTCCAGAGGTCAGGCATCGCTCCTCCTTAGGGATCCCTCTGCAAAAGATCAAAGAATGCTGGCTGTTGAGAGGATCAATTCCAGGTTATCCATGGTTTTTCCTCTCCCTGCTCCTGGTTGTGGAGATCCTGAGTGAGATGTTTGTCCAGGATGCAGAGCAGCTGGCAGAGGCTGCTGAGATTCTCTGTGTCTGGCTAACCAAACACCAGGGAAAAGGGATGGGAGCTGGCACCATCTCCATGTGGCCTGTGGCTGGACACTCCGCAGGAAACAGGGAGAGCCCAGCAGCCTTGCTGGAAAAGTCATCTTTTGCACAGATCAAAGCATGGGTCTGTCCTCAGGATGAGAAAATAAATAAGAGAGAGTGAGAAGCACTTGAGTAAAAAGGCAGAGGGAGAATGTGCCTCCCCAGATTGGCCTGGCAGGAGCCAGGGCTTGCAGAGGGGGGACAGCAGATCCTTGGAGGGCACCGGGACAGCACTGGTGGGTTTATAATTTTCATACACAACAACAAGAGGTTAAAAACATTT
Source organism: Xenops minutus (assembly GCA_035221455.1). Taxonomy (NCBI): domain Eukaryota; kingdom Metazoa; phylum Chordata; class Aves; order Passeriformes; family Furnariidae; genus Xenops; species Xenops minutus. The sequence continues at coordinate 2,147,550 of JAWWEE010000040.1, read as the reverse complement.
GTTTGCAAATCCAGAGCACAATCAGTAGTGAGTCATGGAAAGTGTTGTTCCAGCCACCGTAAAAAAACAAGCTGGCACTGAAGGGTCTGCTGGTCATTTGAAAGCATCCAGAGCTTCAGCCCAAGATTTCTCCTTCCTTAATTGCAGCACTCTGGGCCACTCGCTCTAAATTAAGCAGACAGGAGCACAAGAGAGCTAATGCACTGCTCTGAAAGGCAAACTATTAACCAAAGTGTCTCTCAGATGTTTAACTTCAAGGAGGCACGATTGAAATCTCATCAGTTATGATCAGTGGACATGAGAAGGGCTTGAAGTTCATCCACAACGTAATTTGCAGAATAATAAAAATTAAACATGTGAAATCTCTGTTGGGCTGAGTCTGCTTCAGCCCTCAGGGTGAGTTGGGTCCCTGTGCTGAGATTCCTGCTGTGCTGCCTGCCTGCAATAAGTGCAGCGCAAGAAAAGTTTCCCTGATGCATTTTTGTTACTCAGAGGCTGTTGCTGTTGAATATTTATGCCACAGTTACAGACGGATGGACTTTCTGGGCAGTCCCAAGCATATTCCCTGCTTTTGCCTTCACTGGTAGTTTTCTCTTTTCAAAATCCACCCAGCTATTCTGACAGTTCTTCTGGATCACAAACAGCTCTCTGCTGTCCCTGGCATCCTCTGCCTTTAAACACTTTGCCCAAGTTCCCTGCCTTCAGCAAACCAGTCAACGGGAACAATGGACTTAGGGGGGACTGTGACATTCCCGACCGAAAAACAAGATTGAGTCCTTCACTTCCCACTGTGCTGCTGACAGCAACACTACTTAGCACTCCTACCCTATGACACATTACCCAAACATTAGCTAATTATCCTGCCTGACTCCTTAGAAAGTAGGCAATTAAGTATTTAGCTCGGTTCTCCTGACGAAGAAACCCGGGCACAAAGAGAGGTTAATAGGGGAAAGACCAATGCTGCTGTGGAGGGTGGAGAGCATCCCTGTGCCTGAATCACGGAACCACAGAATGGTTTGGCTTGGAAGGGTCCTTAAAGATCATCTTGTTCCAAACCCCTGCCATGGGACAGGGACACCTTCCACTAGCCCAGGTTGCTCCAAGCCCCATCCAACCTGGCCTTGGACACTTCCAGGGATGAGGCAGCTGCAGCTTCTCTGGGCAACCTGTGCCAGGACCTGCCCACCCTCACAGGGAAGATTTTTTTCCTAATATCCAATCTAAACCTTCTGTCAGTTTAAAGCTACTCCCCCTTATTCTGTCCCTCCATCCCTTATCCCATCCCTCCATCCCTTATCCCAGGTCCCTCTCCAGCTCTCCTGGAGCCCTTTTAGGCACTGAAAGGGGCTCTCAGGTCTGCCTGGTGCCTTCTCTTCTCCAATTCTCCCAGCCTGTTTCCAGAGCAGAGGGACTCCAGCCCTTGGAGCACCTTTGTGGCCCCCTCTGGACTTGTCTCAGCAGCTCCATGTCCTTCTGACACTGGGGACCCCAGAGCTGTGTGCAGCACTTGCAGGTGGGGTGTGACCTCCCAGTCAATTCCAACCGAGTTCTAATTTCTCCAGTTTGGAAGAGCGATGCAGAGCATGGGGTTTGTCTTATCCATCTCAGCTGACTGCACCAAAGCTGAACCACTTCTAGAATGTGCTTAAATAGACCAGCACCTCAGGAGAGTGATTCAGCCTCCCCCAAGACATGTCCCACTGTGATGGACTGAATCATCCCCTGGGAAGAGCACCCAAGGAGCCACCTTCTCCATGTTGCCAAGGGGAAGGTGTGGATGCCCCAAGAAGACAATGTGAGTTGTCTCCAAAGGGCAGACTTGCTGTTGCCAGGATCAGTGCTCAGGAGCTCCTGGGAAATGTTTTGTTGCTGTCATTTGAGCCAACTTGTACGTGCATTGTGGAGTGCTGTGACAAAAGCAGGCTGCAAACCCTGTTCTTCCCACTGTCCGTTGGGTGATCAGTGCTCCATGACTTGGTGATATCTTTGGAGGGAGAAAATGCTGCAATACACTATTTTTAATGCATAGAGAAAATGTTTAGTAGAAAGGTCTTTAAAATAAAGCAACAGAAGGAGTCCAAGCCTAATAACAAGAGCTCTAGCCATTGTGACTAAGTACTCCATAAAATGTGTAATTAGGCACTATAGCAACTATTGAATTCCAAGGCACATTCTGCATCTGAAACACAGGACAGAGCATCCTCTTTGGGTGATTCAGAGAAATCATCACAGCACCCCGGGCGTGCAGGAAAGAGAGAAGCACCGTGGTGTATGATGAGCAGCGTGTGCCTGACGTGCAGGCACATCCCAGCAGGAGCACCCCTGCCTGGGATGAGAACACCTGCCTGGGGGGGAAGAGATGAGTAAATATTTTTAGCCTGAGGCACAACTGGAAGCATCTCCTCTGCTTCCTACGAGTGCTCGATGAATTGTGGAGTGGAGCCGAGAGCGGTGACGCGTCACGCTGGTGGGCACGGAGACATTGGAAAAGTGCATTTTCCAAAAGAAGAAGGAAATGGAATTGTTGGAGCACATCCAGAGGAGGGCCATGACGTTGCTAGGATGACTGGATAACTCCTCTGCAAAGACAGGCTGAGGAAGTTGGGGCTGTTCAGCCTGGAGAAGAGAAGGTTTTCTGGAGACCTCACAGCACCTTCCAGTATCTGAAGGGGCCTCCAGGGAAACCAGAGAGTGGCTCTCCATCAGGAACTGCAGTGATGGGACAAGGAGTAATGGGTACAAACTGAAAGAGGGGAAATTTAGGTTAGATATTAGGAAAGAATCCTTTACTTTGAGGTTGGTGAGGCTCTGGCACGGGTTGTCCAGGGAGGCTGTGGATGCTCCAAGACTGGCAGTGTTCAAGGTTGGGTAGAATAAGACCTTGAGCAACCTGGTCTCATGGGAGGTGTCCCCATGTCAGGGGAGCTTGAAACTCGATGATCTTTAAGGTCCCTTCCAACCCTTACCATTCTGTGATTCTATGATGTTATCAAAGGACAGAGAGTGTGAGTGCAATTTGTGCTGCCCTTCCCATCTCTCTGGCTTTTCCTACCCTTGGGTGCCCTGTTTTAGTTCAGATGGAGCTGAGCACACAAGGGTGCCAAGGAGATCTTCTTTCCCCAGCGTGGCTTGGAGCCACTTGCATCCCTTAAAAGGCATCTTCTGACTCAGATACACTCTCCTCCATTGTCTGGGGCATGTTGTTTTGCAGCTGGAGACTGGTGAATGAAGCTGAGTTACTGACCTTGATTTGAAAAAAAGGCACACTTGTGCTTTGCAAAACAAGCCTTTTAAAGCTGGCTTTTATGCAGAGAATTATGTCAATGCATGTATGGAGGCGCTGGCATTTCAGGCCCTTTTCAATCTTCTGGATTGCCAGCAAGGTCTTTCACTGATTTAAGCCTTCATGCAAAGGATGGATGCTGCAAGAGGTGGTGAAGAGGACTCAAGCAGGTACTGGAATGCACAGCCCAGGAGCAGATGCTTGGATCAGGGCCTAGTCAGAAGGGGTATTTTATTACCTCTCTTAGAAGGAGGTATTGTTTCACTGCGTCGTAAGGAGGCACAGATGATCCCTCTCTCTAAAGGGAGCAAACAAAATCATCTGGTTTTGAGACTTGCTCTCATCCCTTTTCAGTGTGGATGTGCATGGCAGCCCCACAGAAAATGGGGCTCAATGAGCTTTGCTGTGTTTTTTCCCATCAAAACAAGGGATGAAGATGAGTGAGGCCAGTTTGAGGAGTTTTTGGAATTCCTCTGCTCCTGCTCCAGCCTTGCCCACAGGTTAGAGGAGATGCCAGGAGTCAGACTTTGATGATTCTTGTGGGTCTCTTCCAACTCAGAATATTCTGTGATTAGAGGCATTTTTCTTTGAAGGTGCTTGGAGGCAGCAGGCATTTGGCTTGGGAGGATGCTCCGAGCCCTGGCCTGGCGCAGGCAGGAGCTTTTATCCCCTTTGCACAACATACTGAATGAAATGAGGCCCTGGCCTTGCAGCAGGAGCTTGGTTGGGTGAGCATCGCCAAAATCTGGTACCACAATACCCCGCTGGGCCAGCGCTGCGCTTCCGCTCCGAAAACAATGGGACTTTACACAACTGCAACCCACTTGAGGTTTTTTGCCTGACTTCACGGTTCAGCGACAAGCCCCCAAATGTTACAGCTCTGCCTGATGTCCTTGGCTCTGTCCTGCTTTGGAAGGAAACACGCAGCGGCCTGTGCTGCCAATGCTATTTCCTCCCGCCTGTCTTCAGAGGTCTCTTTTTCCAACAGCTGATGGGCTCCGCAGCTCCGGGGAGGACGTGAGATCCGGCTGGCCCACGAGCGAGCTGGTATGGCCGCGTGCCATGTTGTTGTTTGTATTGCTTTCATTTTTCTGGCGTTACTTGGCTCCTCCACGCAACTTGTTTTCATCCTGAACTATGTGCTCATTACATATCCAAACGCCCACGCGAGGTTTTGCATGAGGAAACTCGAAACACACGCGCAGTGGAGGAGCAAGTTTCTGATGTGGGGGGGGGAAGGGTTGAGATATTTGTCTCGAGGCTGACACAAACTATTGTCAAATCCCCGAGTTTCCTGTGGTTGGGTTTCCAGCTTTCTGATGACAAGCATGTGAGCGCCGTGTGTGCATCCTCCTGGCAAAGGGATGTGGGGAACATCTCTCATGGTCACCCTGGCCTCTTCCAGCAACTCCAGCTACTGTCCAAGGCACCCACTCAGGGACCTCTGGGCTCTCTGGAAGGCTGGGCCCTGAACGCCAAAGGGACCCTGTTTGCAGCAAGGAAAGCTCTCTCTTCCCCTCCATGGCCCCTTCCTTACAAACCAACCAGCCAAAGCATGGATCCACCCATCCACCTCTGGTCCAGGAGGCACTGAATGGTGCTGGAGAGTTTCGCTGACATCCCAAGTGAGGGGCTCAGGAGGAGGAAAGCTCTGCAAGGTGTTTGATTCACAAGGACAAGGAAGCTCGTGAAGGGTCTGGAGCACAAGTCTGGTGAGGAGCAGCTGAGCGGGGCTCAGTCTGGAGGAAAGGAGGCTCAGAAGGGACCTTCTCACACTCTACAACTCCCTAAATGGAAACTGGAGCCAGGGGAAGGTTGGGCTCTTCTCCCAGGTAACAGGAGATAGGATGAGAGGAAACGGCCTCAAGTTGCACCAGGATTAGACTGGATATTTGGAAAAATTTCTTCACTGAAAGGGTGGTCAGGCATTGGAACAGGTTGCCCAGGGCAGTGGTGGAGTCATTGTCCCTGGAAGTGTTCAAAAAATATGTGGATTGGCACTTGGGGATGTGGTTTAGTGGTGGGTTTGGCAGTGCTGGATTAATGGTTGGACTTGATGATCTTAGAGTGCTTTTCCAACCTTAATGATTCTGTGCTAAGTGCCCTCTTTTGGGGCTCTTCCTCAGAGCAGTGGGTCTCAGTCACTGCTGGAGGTCGGACAGGGTACATCTCAGACTCCACAGGTTCCAAAGATCCAGTGTTGAATTAGCACAGGAAATGCAGCACAGCCCTGGACCAGTGCAGTGGGGTTCAGACAATCATGTTGTCTGGGTCTTCCCCTCTTCCATGGCCCCATCACCACTGTAGCTGGGCTCAGGCAGCTGCCCTGGTTGGGATACAGAGAGCTCAGCTAGAGGCTCCTGGCCGTGCAAATCTGCAGCACGACTCTTCCCTGCACATCACACTCCTCCCCACCGTGCCCTGTCCACTCAGAGTGTGGAGAAACCCCTTTCTGCATCAGCCACCAGTAAGTGTGGAGCACCAGGCAGGCTGAGCTGGAGGAACCAGGGGGCTCGCTTTGCAGCTTGGGATTGCTTTGCTTCCTCACAGCCTTCCCTGCTGCCTGTGCTGCAGATGAATAAAGATTTTCCAGGGCTGTCAGTACTGCGTATTTCACCAGCATTCCCTTCACTTTAAGTCCAAAATGTGCTAAAAATACCCTGGCTTGGCATCCAGGTCTTGATTCAAGTGGTAACAGGATACTGGGCTGAGAAATCCTGGGGTTGTCTCACTGTGCAGCAGGGAGCTGCTGGTGCTCCCTCCTCTTCCTTCTCCTCCTCCTCCTCCTCCTGGCTACTGTGGGGCTGTTGCCCCCCACTCTCAATCCCCTAAATTTCAAATGCAGAGGTCATAAGTTTCACATGGCATCACTCCTCTTGTCCTGCCTGTTAGTGAGGCTCTGAACGTTGAGATGGCGTCTCTTCCTCCGGGGTTGGGAGTATATTATTAGTAAAGTATTTGTTTTATTACTCCTGTGGTAATTTTGGGAGAAGAGGGATGCCCACAGGCAAAAGTTTGGATAAGTGAAGTCTGAAATGCCACGGGAAGGCCACAAACTTCAAAAAGGCTCGTTAGTGCAGCAGTGGTGGGAAATGTGGATGTTTGTGCCTCATCCACAGGCTTTGTGGTGTTGTTGCAGAGCTGTGTGGCTTTGATTCCAGTGAAAACACTGCGAACCCCCTCTGGGAAGGGGTCTTGAGATGAAGTGCTTGCTGCTCCCCCTCGCTTTTGAAACACCCAGTTGATGTTCAGCCTTCAAGGCTGCTGAACGAGTTTTTCATCCGCAGGCAGATTTTGCTGCCACATTCTCACTCACTTTCCTAAAATAAAGGGGAAAAAAAATAAAAGAATCCTTGTGCTAATTTAATCTAGCCAGGCATCCTGCTGTCCTGCCTCATAATATCTCTCCAATCTGTCATTTCCAACAGACAGCGGTTTATTTGTTTGGCTTTTTTTTTCCTCCCCTGGTCTTGAAATATTTCCCCTGCTTTCTCAAGGAGCCCAGAGCTGCCCCAAGGATGTCCCAAGCCTCCCTCTGGCTTTGGTGGGAGCTTTGGGTGAAAACATCTCCCTTCTGCATGAAAGCCCCTACACAACCTCAAACAGAGAAACTTGTCAAAGAACCCCCATCTTATATGCTGGTCCCTCAGTATTTGGGGTTTCAGAGCCAGACTTGGGGCACACAGTGGTATAAAGCACTGAAGTCCACTCTGGTCCAGATCTGGAGATCCAGAAGGGAGCTTTCCTCTAAATGGAGCACAGCACCACAGACCCAGAGAGGTGCCAGTGCTGCCAGAGAATTATTCAGCAGCACTAACTGCAAAGGAGGAAACTATGAATATTTTAATGTTTATTATAGAATCATAAAATCACAGACTGGTTTGGGTTGGAAGAGGGACCTAAAGATCACCTAGTTCTCACCCCCTGCCATGGGCAGGGACACCTTTCACTATCCCAGCTTGCTCAGAGTCCATCCAAACTGGCCTTGGACACTTCCAGGGATGGGGCAGCCACAACTACTCTGGGAAACCTGTGCCAGTATCTCACCACCCTCACAGTCAATAATGTCTTCCTAACATCTAATCTAAGTCTCTCCTCTGTCACTTTGAAGCTATTCCCCCTTGTCCTGTCTCTTACTTTCATAAGTGATCTGATGGGATGAAGTGTACCCCGATAAAGTTTGTCAGTGATACCAAACTGACAGGGGAAATAGACCCTTTGGAAGGGAGAGCCACTCTGCAGGAAGACCTGGACAGACTGAAGGGTGAGCCGACAGGAACCTCGTGGAGCTCAACAAGGACAAGTGTGAGGTCTTGCACCCTGGAAACATAATCTAGGAGTGTAGCACAGACTGGGATCTGGGGAACAGCTCTGTGGGAAGGGACCCAGAGATCCTGGTGGACAAGGAGCTTGGTAGGAGTGACCAGGGAGCAGCAGTGGCAGAGACCCAGTGGGAGGATGGGCTGCACCAATGAGGGCATCACCAGCAGAGATAAATCAGTCTTTATCCCACTCCACTCAGCCCTTGTCGGGCCACACCTCAAGTAGTGTGTTCAGTTTTGGCACCCACTATGCAAAAAAAGATGTGGGCAGGCTGAAGAGGGTCCAGAGAAGGTCCATAAAAATGATCCAAGGACTGGGAAGCTGCTATGTGTAGAAAGGCTGAAAAAGCTCACTCAGTTTGTCCCTGAGAAAAGAATCCTTAAGGGACACCTTTTTGCAGTGTTCCAGTATTTCATGGGTGGCTTCAAAAACTGTGGAGACTCCCTTTGTACAAGGAATCTCTGTTATTTATGGTGAGTTTGTGTGGAGAGGCTGAGGGAGAGGAATGTGGAGAAAAGGAGGCTCAGGGGGGACCTTCTTGCTCCCTACAACTCCCTGAGAGGGGAGCCAGGAGGGGTTGGTTTCTTCACCCAGGGAACAACAGGACAAGAAGAAACGGCCTCAAGTTGTGCCAGGAAAGATTTAGGTAAGATATTAGGGAGAAATTCTTCACTGAAAGGGTTGTAAAGCACTGGAACAGGCTGTCCAGAGAAGTGGAGGAATCACTGTGCCTGGAAGCGTTCAAAAAACGTGTGGAAGTGGCACTTAGGGACATGGTTTTGATGCCTAGGGGTTTTAGTGTGTATTTTGTAGATTTTTCAGAACTTTTAGAATTGTGTAGGTTTTCCTGGGTTGCTCACATATGAGCATTTCAGGCATCAGTAGTGTTTTATGGAAAGAAGTCTTTGATTTTCTGAATTCTATGAATTGTAATTTTGTTCACCATTTTAAAGGTGAATGTGGTGGTGGTGTTGATGGTTGGACTTGACCATCTTCAAGGTCTTTTCCAACTTGAACGATTCCATGATCCCATAATTCCAGGAGCTGCTGTGTGATCATATCCCACTCGGTTCTCCTTGATCCTTTTCTCAAGCACCCACCTGTGTGAGGAGGGGAAAGGTAATCAACACTCCACTCCATTCTCATGGGGCACCCCTGAACCCCTCAGGGCATCCCCCAAGCCCCATAGCCCACCTGAAACCCCTCAGGGCATCCCCCAAGCCCCACAGCCCACCTGAAACCCCTCAGGGCATCCCCCAAGCCCCATAGCCCACCTGAAACCCCTCAGGGCATCCCCCAAGCCCCATAGCCCACCTGAAACCCCTCAGGGCATCCCCCAAGCCC
>JAWWEE010000040.1:2117375-2137171 GCA_035221455.1 Xenops minutus | reverse complement strand
GGGGGCTTGTGTGTGAGGGAGGGGGTGTAGGGCAGAGTTTGGGGGTTTGTGTGTGAGGGAGGGGGTGTAGGGCAGAGTTTGAGGGTTTGTGTGTGAGAGAGGGGGCGTAGGGCAGAGTTTAGGGGTCTGTGTGTGAGGGCTGGTCTGTATAGCAGAGTTTAGGGGTTTGTGTGTAACGAGTGGTCTGTATAACAGAGTTTGAGGGTTTGTGTGTGAGGGGGAGTTTGTAAGGAAGAGTCAGGGTCGGATGTGCGTGAGAGGGTCCGTACAACAGAGTTTGGGGGGTTGTGCAGAGTTATGAGGGTCTATGTGAGAGAGGGTCTGTATAGCAGACTAGGGGTTTTGGTGTTTGAGGGAGGGTCTGTACGGCAGAATGTGGGGGTTTGTGTGTGAGAGAGGGTCTGTGTAGCAGAGTTTGTGGGCTTGTGCAGGGTTATGAGGATCTGTATAACAGAGTTTAGGGGTTTGTGTGTGAGGGAGGGTCGGTACAGCAGAGTTTGGGTGGGATATGTGTGAGGGAGGGTCTGTATAGCAGAGTCTGGGGGTTTGTGTGGGAGAGAGGGTCTGTATAGCAGAGTTTGGGGGTTTATGTGGAGTTATGAGGGTCTGTGTGTGAGAGGATGTTTGTGCAGCAGAGTTTGGGGCTCTGTATGAGGGAAAGTATACAGCAGAGTTTTGGGGTCTTTGTGTGAGGGAGGGTCTGTATAGCAGAGTTTGGGGGTTTGTGCAGAGTTTTGGGGGGGCTGGGTGTATGTGGGGTCTGTAGAGCAGAGTTTGGGGTTTTATACAGAGTTTTGGGTGTCTGTGTGAGTGGGGTCTATAGCAGGATTTGGGGGTTTGTGTGTGAAGGGGGCGTCTCTATAGCAGGGTTTGGGGGGGCTGTGTATGAAGGGGGATCTGTACTGTAGAATTGAGGGGGCATTGTGTGATGGGGGTCTCTACAACAGGGTTTGTGGGGCTGAGTGTCAGGGAAGGTCTGTACAGCTGAATTTGGGGGACTGTGGGGGGAGGTCTGTGCAACAGGGTTTGGGGGGCTTTGTATAGGGGGGTCTTTACAGCAGAATTGGGGGGTTCTGTGTGTGTGTGGTCTGTAGAGCAGGTCTGGGAGTCTGTACAGCAGGGTTTGGGGACTTTGTGTGTGGGGATTTGTGTTGTGGGGTTTTGTGTGAGGGAGGGGCTGTGCAGCAGAACGGGGGAGGCTGGAGGTGCTTACAGGGGGTTCAGGGGCAGGGTTGAGCTCCATCATTGCGGGGTTTGTTTGGGGAAGTGGTTGATGAAGAGGTTTGGGGGTGAGGGGGTTGTGTGTGATGGAGGGTCTGGGCTGCAAGTTTGGAGTGGGGAGGGCCTAGAGGGTCAGGTTTGGGAGGGCTTGAGCACCAGGTGTGGATGAGGGAAAGCAGCACCTGAGGAGGTGAAGGTGACCCCGGATTTGGGGGAAGAACGTGTGGGAGAGGCTGGTCAGTCAGTGGGTGAAACAGGGAGAAGGGTCAGGGCCCCCCCTGGCCTGCCCTGCAGGTGAGGGGCTGTCAGGTGCCTGTGGGCTCTGTTGTTTGGCAGCTGGGTGTCCTCTCCTGCCCCTGACCTCTGGAATGCTGGGCTGCGTCACCTGCTCTGTGTGGCTTTAGGGGCAGGAGGTCACTTGTTGCCCTCTCCTCCTGCCTTTGGGAATTTGGGGGTTGGCAGGTGGAGGCTGGAGCTGTGCTTTGCAGGGTTTGTGCTGCTGTACTACCCTGATCCCTCCCTCAGTGGGAGAGTTGGCTCCATGGCATCCAGCTACAGTTTGTTAAATTCCTCCACTGACTGACAGAAAAGTTTGGAGTGATCACAGAGTGGTTTAGGTGTAATAGTTTCAGTAACCTTTTTGATAAGCCAGCCTTTGTCTGGAATTTGGGAGGACCGTTAGGATCACAGGACAACTGGGTCATCATGGGTTGTAGAGTCCCATCTGATCATCGATTGTGCTGCATTTACTGACCTTTGATTGAAGTATCCTGAACTCACCCGCTCTCAACAAGTGACAGAGTTGTCTCAGTTGTTAATTATTAATGTCCTCAATTATCTCCACTTTCCAAAATGAAACAAATATTTAAAAACAGTTCTTTAACTGAACTCATCGTTGATGTATCTTTCCATATATTTGCTGTGTTAGGTATGAAAAAGAACTGGATTCTTTCCTAATTGATAATGTTTGGTGATAATTAAGTAATCCCCTTATCTTTCTTGTTAGAACAACTTGATTTTCAGGTGGCCCTTTCAGTTCTCTGATCATCTTGTGGTTATTTCTACCAGCATTTCTGGCTTTTAACTTTGCATTGAAGTGTTGTTCCCTGAGCAGAAGGGTGCCAGTCCATTATTGATCTCACTGATGAGATATAAACAGATAGTGTTGTCTTTCTCCTTGGTACTCCTTTCCAAGGCTCCCATTAGTCCCTTTTGCTACAGACCCGTGTCAGGAATTAATGTTCACGTGGCATCTGCAGTGCTGCCCAAAGTCCTTAATGTCATTGCCTTCCCTGATACAATTCCAATTCCTGTAGCAGGGCTGGTGTTTTCCAAAGCATGACCTTGCATTTGGCTGTTTTTAAGATGTTGTTTAGAAGTGCTTATCATCAGTGGAAACAATTTTATCGGCTTTTCAGCAGCGTAATCCCAGCGATGGGGTTATTCTTCAGCATGCTGACCTTGGTCTGAGGAATGCTGGTCCTCATGTGCTGTCTGCTATGAAAGTTTTGGGTTTTGCTTGCTAACTTTTACTTCCCATGGTCTGGAGGGAGCTAGGATGCAGTCTGAAATGGAAAGGAGAGCCTTCGACCTGTGATTTAAGATTAGACTCTCAAACAGAGAAAATACATAAAGCAATAGATGAGATGGTGGGGTTTTGGGGGGGATGGATTAAAAACTTGAAAGTTGCTGGGACGGGACCATAACATACTATGGGATGGGCATGCAGGTAGAGCTAAAACTTGTCCTTAATGTTTGATATGAGGAACAAAATGATGGTTGTCTGGAAGGACTCGATCTTAGACATGTTTCCCAACCTAAATGATTCTATGATACTGGGAATTCTGGTTATGCTGTAGTTTAAAGTTTGAATAAGTTTTGTAGTCTAGCTAGGAAGAAACCACTTTAACCTTGGAGTGTAAGAGGGGCTCTGCCCTCATGGATGTAGGAATGAATACACAACTTACAAAATATTGCTGCTTGTTGTTGGGAGTCTTGGCATTGCAGACGAAGTGCTTGTGGAAGAGGAGCAGGGTAGCTTGTCAGCTAAGCATGATTTAAACACACTTCTTAAGTAGTTCTATGGTTTTAAATGCAAAACAAAGTTATGAAACATAAAACATTAATCACTGCTGACCAGGGAAGAAATTAGATGTCTAGTGACTTATATGGCATCTGCTTATGTGATATTGAACTGGTCCTGAAACTTTTCAGAGCACTGAAATCACCTGATAACTGCTCTTTTTAATTAAAAAAAAAAAAAATGGCCCAAACAAAAGAAAACAAAACCAGAAGTGTTTTTCAAAGGCCTTTCTGGTCATGCTCTAGTTGAGATCAGTAGTCTATGGGAAAACACCAGTTTTCTTTCAGTGACACAGAAGCTTCCTCTGGTGAGTGCTGGCATCTCTCCTCTGGCATTTGGTGCTGCTTCTAGGGAATTGATGCTGGATCCAGTTTCTGACTGTTTTACCAGGGCTGCAGCTACCTGCATGTTTGCAAAGACCTTTCCAAACATTAAATGAGGATTGTCCTTTCTGCCAAGGAATCATTCTCCTGTTTTCCAAACCGCTGGAGTTGTCCTCTGTTGGCTTGTAGCTACCAGTGGGAACACTGACTTGGATATTTACTTTAAAAACTCTGTGGGTAGAAGTGAAACAGTCGGTCTGGTAGTAGTGGCTAGTTCAGTCTGCCTTGAAGGAAGCTTTTGCCTTTGGGAAGAAAGTTGATCCAAGAGGAAATTTGTTCTTGAAACGTCTGGTGTTTCCAGAGCCTGTGTAGAGTCACCAGTGTGTGGAAAGGTTTCAGCTTGTCCAGACTGGAAAATGCTCAACCCAGCACATGGCTTGAGACTCCTCCATCAAATCCTTTCTTTGCCCCTCCGTGGTTCCTCCCTGAAGGAATGGAACTCCCTGATTCCTCCCAGGGGACCAGCCTGGGATTTCCCCACCACTGCCAGTGGCTTCACAGGCGGGACACAAAGGAGTGCTGGTGCCTTTTGCCATACTCTGAGACAGGGAGACTTGGAATTTATTCCCCTCTCTCCTCTGCCCTTCTGCAGGAAGTGATGACCTCTGTCACTTGTATTTTTTGGAAAAGGAGGGAATAAACACTTTATAGATGGTAATGTCACCTTTGTTCAAGCTTGGGTATTTTTTTTTTTGTGGTAGGGAAGAGAACCAAAAACTTTTGCTCTGCATTCTGAGAGAAGCACTTCATACCCTGATTATTTTAGTAGCCTGTTTTTGTACCTGCTCCAGTTTGAACTTCCTTCTGAATTGAGTAAGAGGTGAAGTGCTGTGCTCTGTGGAATGGCAGTCCATGTACCCTTTTCTCTTGCCCAGTTGCTGTATCCAAGGACCCTGGTTTCTGGTGGGGGCATCAGACTTGTGACTGATGGTGTTTTTTATTTGGCTGATGCACTTGGGTCCTTCTGTCACTGTTTTATAGAGCTGAAATCCCACTTCAGAGACCAACAAGAGCTTTTTGCCGTGTTACAATGGTCACGTACCTTTGTGAGGAAGTTTAATCCCATTTCTGTTGCTCAGATCTTTAGTCATTCACTTTTCCCTATACAGAATATCTGTATGGGAAGATCAGTATATTTTCTAGGTTTGACTTTAGAATTTTTAATTGGTATGTTCTTTGATTTTTTTTTTCTTTTGTGGTGAGGTGGTTATTAAGAATATAAATTAAGATTGGCTTCTTAGCTGATAATTAAATACCATTTGCAGCCTCCTAATTGGTGTCCCTTTTTCACTGCAACTCATTTTTATCTATTTCACAGGGGGCTTCAGTTCTGAGAATTCCAGTCTTTCCCAGTTTGACCCCATGAGTGGTGTCAGATGCTGAAGGCTGGATGATTCTGTTGTCCCTTTTCTAGAAGGTGTGCTGGAGCAGAGAAAGAACCCCTGATTTGTTAAAATGCACTTAATTCTGTATTTTTGCTGGTTTTCTGTATTTCCATCAAACCAGGGGAAGTAAACTTAGTCAAAGCTACTTTGATGGTAAAATATGAGTGACTCATAGACTTTCAAAGTGAGAAAGCAAAATATTTTTTTGCTTTCTAGCTATGAGGATGTGATAGCAAGTTCCTGGCCAGTTTAAAATGTTCTGCTGTATTGTGTTTACTCTGGAAGAGATGGAATCTCCTACGTTTTCAAATCTAAGGTCCTGCAAAACTTTAGTAAGAAGGTGCTGAGAACGTGTGTGACAAACTTTTTGTGGTAAAGTCCATAAGAATTAAAAAGAAAAAAACAAAGCAAAACCAACCAACCAACCAAAAAATCCTAGAAAATAACCTGAAATCCATCTATGTTCTCTGAGATTTCTGTAACAGCAAAAAACCTGTGTTTGTGGCCAGTGGAATGTGGTTCTCAGTTTCTCTTTCTACCCTGTGAAACTGATGACTCAGATCTTCACCTTAAATGTTCATAAGTCTCTTAAAGAGGCATCCAGATCCTGAAGAGTCTCATGGTCAAGCTGAGATAAGTCATGACTAATGAAAAGGTTTATTTTTAATAATCTGTTCCTTGAGCCCAAGTTCTGTTTCCCTGATGAGATGAAGGTACACTCTGCTGAGGCCACAGCAGTTTAAAGCTATCTAAACCAGACCCAAACAATGGACTAGTTACAGAACTGTGACTTTTTTTTTTTTTTGCATAAACAAGCATTAATGCAGTTTTTTCAGCTTAAGTTGTCAGTATTTATAGCTTTATTTGAGTATCTCCATGTAGCCAATTCACTTTCCTGTTGTAATTGCTTTGCCTTTAGATATGGGAAGGTGAGCAGGCACAGGGGCTGGCTCTTTAACTAATGATGGATTTGAATGTTGACCAATATTTCCAACACTTCCTAAAATGAGCTGGGAATGCAAACCCTGGCTAACTCAGGGAGCTGCCCCACTCTGCTCCCCTCTGCTGAACCCTGTGTACAGAAATGTTCTCTGTTCTGATTCTTTTCAGTGGCCAGTGGAAAATGTTTTTCCCCCTGCTTGTTTGTGTGGATTTTCTGGATGTTTCTGGACAATCTCATGTTCTGACAGGCATTTTCCCCTTGTTTACCTCACTTCTGTAGCCGAGGATTTTTCTCTGAAAGCTGAAATTCAGTAGTTACAGAGGAAAATATTTCTGTAGAAAATCAAACTGCCTACAGGTTGGATACATAAGTCTTAGGTGCTTCTCTGGTGTCTGATAAGGGGAATTAGTGAGAAAGAAAAATGTCAGCGAGGTGAAGGGAGTGAAAAAAAAAATCACAAGATGATGACTTTATGATGAATTATGAGTTCTGATACCTCTTGCTTCCCAGGTAGAAGCACAAGTGCTGTAGTATGAGAAGAAATCTCTAGGCTCCAGTTAAAATATAGATGTTACTTAAGAGATTAGACAGTTTTATTCACTGGCAGAAGGATGAAGGTGAAATGCTAATTGCTCAGGTTCCCTGGTGTGACCAAGCTGGCAGAACCTGTATCGGATGTTCAACCTATTCTGGGATGGCATTTTTCAGGAACATTAAGAATGTAAAATTTTCATGGGAGGTGTTAACATCATCAGATTATGGATCATTTGCTCTGTAAATTTGGCTGTATAGTCTGAGAGTTTAATAAAAGTTTCCGAGCTCCTGATGACTAATTACTGGGTTAAAGACTAAAACACTCCATGAAACAGAGTTTTCCTTGGGATCAGTGTCATTGCTCAGACATCAGGTCCAGTCTGCTTCATTTTTTTTTTAATAGCAAAGAATATAGTTTCTAATTCTGCACATTCATCATGTTCCAAAGCAAGCCATTGCCTGACTTTGACTGCATGTTAATATAAACTTGTAAAACCAAATGTAGTTTTGCTTTCTTTGCCTGTTGAATTTTGTGGGAAGAGTGAACTGTAAGCTCAGCTGAGCCTGAATTCCATAATACACCAGTTACTGGAAGGAGAGGAGGGAACACTGAAGATGTAGAGTGGTTATTGCTTTAGGTAGTTGCTATTTCAGTCATTGCTTGAAACTCAGTGTGCATAATCCTTGAGAAATTATTTCCTGGATCAATTTAAATCAAGGAGCACAGCCATCTATTTGAGTTGAGGACAGCATCCTGCACGTCTGGATTTGAGCTGCAGCAGCAGAGTGGCTCATGGCACTTGCTCCTCCTCTGCTGGCGTGTTTTGCTGTTCCTGCCAAATAACAGGATCTTCATCAGGGAGAAAAATCGTGCACTGGGCAGTTTGAGTTTGCTGCTGTTTTCCTTGGTCTTCCCTGCCTTTCCTCCCGAGACTGCTGAGTTCATAATGTCACTCTGGAGCTCTGGGAAGGTGCCTGAAAAAACACTGAAGCTCTGCTTAGGACATGACCTGTATTTTTCTGGAATGCTTTTCTGTCGGTACATACTTTAAGCAGCATTTGGCTCTTATGGTAGCTATATTTAAATACCAATTTCCTAGCATGTTCTGCACTTGAAAGTTGTATTAGTAAAGAGATGGTCTTAACACAGAGCGATAAAATGAAAGGGAGAAATTTGAATTAGGTAAATTGACCCATAAATACAGAATTGCTGAATGAATTCCCACTCTGCTCTTTCATGATGATTGCTAACTTTCACATTTTTGTCTCCTTAAAAACCTGCTTTCGGGTACAGAGAGCGAAAGCTGCCAAATATGAAAGTAATGTTGGCTTGGGAACTGCTGTATCCTTCAGCATGAATTATGTATATTGCCCCAAAATAAGGAATTGTTCTCTAATGTAGCTCCAGGGGCAAATGTTTGACTTGTAATGCATTTCCCCAAATAAGCAGCACTTAACAATCTTCTTTATTTTATATACCTATATATGCATAAAGTTCTTTATTTTCCCAGGTCAGTATTTTGTTTTCTGCATTCCCTGAGTGAGTTAGCGAGAGAAACTTAATTTTGAAAGGAAAGCTGCGAGGGTTGTCCCACCTGGAACCAGGAGGTATTTTCCATAGAGTTTTGGTGGAAAAATCTCCAAACTTGACGTCATTTTGGGCACGAGGAGGCCTCAGTCTGTTTTGTTGAACATAGTCTGCTTTAAATTCTTTTACAGGCATCAGTTTTTTGGGTGAACTTTTACTGGGTGTGAGGTTACAGTGCTGATGAATATTAAAGATGTGTTTATGGCTTACATTAGCAATGTATATCTTTACATGTAATCACTTAGTCTGGTTTTGTGGCTTCCTCTCAGTGGAAGTATTACTAATATTGTGGCATGTAAGAGCATCCTTGCAATGTTGTGAAATCGTGGAAGGCCTAAATCTACTCCCTGGCCTACGTTAAATTTTTCCATATGTGCATTAGTCAAGCTAAAATGCTCCACTGGGGTTGTGATGCTTCCAAAATACAGCACAGGGTATTTGTGTAGACATTGCTGTCCTCTAATCTTCTTGTAAAGGATCTGTCCTTTCCCAAGAAAATGCTCTTGGAAATGAGCACCATACAGTACTGAGCTCTGCTGCTCCACCACAACTGGGGAAGTTTTGGAAAGTTGAAGTTCAGTGGCTCTGCTGGTGGTTGGCTGTAGAAATCCCCACACTCACACGCTGCCTAAACAGTTTTTCAGTAAGAGATGAGATTTTTTTTTAAAAAAGAGAACTGAACTTTTTTATTAAGTGGTTGTGGCTGGTGATTTTTCTTTTTTTTAAACTCTGGCAGATTTTACTCCAATGTTTTATCTATGGTCTATAAATCCAATCAGCTGAAGAATGTAATCTCTTCATTTTTTCCCTTGACTATTGAAGGGCAGAATTCATGCTATTCACTGTGTTTTTTATGAAGCCAGGGATTTATTTCTACTCAGGGAGCCTTCTCAGACCTCACCTAAGCGAAGTTAAAAGGCTGGGTTTGAAATATCCTTGTGCCTTGGGAATGTACAAATGAACACTGAGTATGCAATGAGTAAAAAAACTGTTCCAGATGATCTTATCGTTACTGAGTTCACTAATACCACTGGCATTTTAAGCTATTTAAAAAATAGATACACATTAAGTAAAGGACATGGAAAATTTCCATTTTGTGCAGAGGGAGAACAAACCTTGGTAATTTTTCAAGCTTAAAGGTTCTCAGTATCACTCCCAGTTAAATTGCATCTAAACTAAAATCCCTAAATGTTGGGACAATTAGGCTGGTAATCATTTGTGATGCATGAAGTTACTGTGGGTACCAACATGCATGAATAAGGCTGGCTTTATTCTGTCTCCAGTTTGTTTTTCCACTGTGCTGACACTGATACTCCCAGCCTGGAGCTGGATTTGGGCTTCTCAGGGCTGCGATACAGTCAAAAGTTTAATCCGTGATTTAGGGTTGTTGAATGTCACTGGAATA
Source organism: Xenops minutus (assembly GCA_035221455.1). Classification (NCBI taxonomy): domain Eukaryota; kingdom Metazoa; phylum Chordata; class Aves; order Passeriformes; family Furnariidae; genus Xenops; species Xenops minutus. The sequence continues at coordinate 2,127,629 of JAWWEE010000040.1, read as the reverse complement.
GAACTTACTTACCGGGCTCTGAGAACTTGGAAATGACCTCAAGTTGTGCCAGGGGAGGCTTAGATGGGATATCAGGAAGAGTTGCTTCTCCAAAAGGGTTGTCAAACCCTGGACAGGTCCCTCATGGAAGCGGAGTCACCCCTTCCTTGGGAAGTGCTGGGGGAGTGGCTGGACTTGGGCATCTTGGAGGTCTTTTCCAACCCCAAACAATTCTGTAACTTCCTGGGAATTTGCTACACTGCTGCAGTTTTAGTTACTATTGGTAATATAAATTCTTGGCATGTCAGGAAGAAGTGCTGACGAATCAAAAAGGTTTTGTTTAAAGAAGTCTTAACTAGGTGGGGGGAGAGTTAAAAACAAGTACTTCCTGACTTGCCTTACTGGAAGTATCTGCAACACTGTTATTTTGCTCATAAAAAGCACTTTAATTGGTCTGGCAGTGATGAGAGGCTGCTTAAAACCCCAAAACTAAAATGTTAACTGAAAGAAATCATTGAAAAACTGATTTTAATTGAGATATACCTGAGCCAGAGCTAAGTAATACCTAGTTTGTTGTCCAGTATAGTCAGCTGTGATCTGATAAATGTATTTCTGTAAGGTGATTTCTAAATCCTTCAGTTTATTTTGCTTATGCTGTACTTGCTAAGTTATTTTGCTTTTCAAAGTAGTAAGTTTATAATATACTGGATGTTTTTGTGAGAATGCTGAGATGAAGCAAATTTGAGCAGTAGCTTGGCAAATCTCATAGCAGTATAATATTTAAAACTGTGCATGTTTAACTCAAACTTTGTGTGTGCTTAAGAAATCCTGGGCTTTAAAAAAGCAACCCCAAAACGCAACACCCAAACCCCAAAAAATTGTTTCCTGAATGGATCTGTGTAATAAATTTGCTGTGTTTCAACCAAGACATTTTTAATGTCTTTATATCATTCTACCATTTTAGGTTGAGAACTTTTCCATTAGGAAGGAGAAAACTTTATAACAGAATCTATAAAGGTTTTTTTGAGCTGCTGAAGGATCAGCAATAGGTACACGCAGATTTTCAACCACCACACTCAGGTGGTTCAAAACCAGCATTAATTTCATTGAGTTTCTAGGAGTTGCAGGAGAAGAAAATCCTTAGTTCTTTCCAAATCCATGGACTTGGTTTGCTTTGGTGCCCAATTGGGTTTTTTCCTCTATTTTTCTTGGTTCGTACTGTGTGTACATTCCAGTGTCTGGGCTGGGCAGGAGCATCTCTGTGAATGCCTTCTGCTGGCTGCTGTGATGGCTCCACATGCTTGAAATAGTTGATCCACCACGTCCTACAGTGGACTGAGTGGAAATTCTAGTCCATGTATTCCAGTTGCTGCGTTCTCCCTAATCTCTTTTGGGATGGTCGTAGGAAAAACTGAAAAAATCACCACATGGACAAGCCCTGGAGCAAGGATTTTGTCCATTTTCAGTCAGCCTGTGTTTTCCTAGCACTCCAAATGCTTTTTGCAGTGTAATGGCCTGGTACCTCCATGGCTTTCTAGACGAGCCCTGTCTGTGTTCCAAGTGCTCTTGGCTGTGCCCTTTCCTGCACAGCTGCTCTTGGAGCAGCCATGTGAATGTGCCAAGCAAAGCCTGTGCTTGGGATTTGTTTATTCTTAAGGACTTGCTCCTAAAGTTGTGGATTTCTCTAATAGCAACTTTATGAAAATATTTAGGTTAGATGCAAATTATAGCAGCCTTAAACCTAATTTGCAGGGTATTCTGCAAAGTCATCTTATTTCTCCCTTCCCCCTCCCCAGAGCAATGAAAAACTCTCCCTTAAAGATTGTTGTGCCCGAGCCCACAGAACTCTTTGCAGAGAGAAGTCCCCAGGCGTGGGGTCATCTCTGTCATTGCAGCAGAGATCAACCAGCAGTTGGAACAACGGATATGACGGTTTCTGGGATGGTAAAAGGAAAAATTATCTACTTCCAGCAGTTGCAAGAGCAGTGTCTGCCCGGGTAATAAAAAGAACAACGCCCTGTGCTGTGCCAGAAGGGCTTTTTGCATGGAGCAATCAGAACCATCCACTTATTTAGGGATGGGAACGCTTTCAGTAAGGCTGAGCTGTTAATAGACGTGCAGGCAGCCAGGCTGGGAAATGAAGGCACACCAGTGCCACCTCTGGAGCAAATAAAATGGTTCCTTGTCCCTCGCTGTCAGCAGCAGAGCTATCAGGACCTCTGATTTTTCCAGTGGGAGAGGTGGATTGGGAGTTGGTGAACCCCCCCATCCGAATCCAGCTGCTCGTCATTTTGTCCCTGTTGGTGCTGGTAGTGAGCTGAAGTGGAGAACTGATCTGCCTAAAGAAGTTTATTTATGCAAATCTTTATTATAGCTGCTGGTGGAGGGAGGGGGAGGACCCGGCACGAGTGGGTGGGACGGTCTGTCTTGGCACTGTTGGAGATTGATGTGAGACTCGATCTTGTCTCCACAGCTGATGATTATGACTTATCTCAAACCACATTTAATGGGTTGCTTTCTTTGCAGGGAAAGCTTGTGTAAAACTGTTTGGTTCTTGCTGTAGCTTAAGGGCTTACAAATACCTTTTTTTAATTTTCTTTTTTTTTTTAATGCCTTGTGAAAATTACATGGAAAGTCGTTGAGTTAATGGAATTTTCACTTCTGAAGTTTCTCAGATTTTAATCTAGGTGTCATATCTGCAAAGCCTGCCCCCGGGTACTGTGTGGGAGTTTTGTGATGTCCAGAAAAAGGGCTTTCCATGGAAAAAGGTAGCTGCCATTAGGATATGAATTTGTTTGTTTCTTACTGTCTCATGGCTGCTGGAGTGCTTGAATTCCTCCAGGCCTATAGATTTTCCTAAATTATTATGGTAAATTGACTTCTGTCTTCAGTGTTTGTTTAATCTTAATAAATTAATAACCCCTGTATTTTCAAACATTTCTAACTTCATTGACACTGCTGTCTTTACCTTCCACGTTTCTTCTTAGCCTTAGTTTTGTGTGAGCTGTCCCTTTTCTCCCTCTCTGCAGAAGGATTTTTGTCTTGTCTCGCTGTGCTGATTGAGATCCTCTTTGGTTGTGACAAACTGATCTTTGACCTGGAGAAGCAAACAAATCTTCTTCTAAAAATATGGTATTTGGGATCTCTCCCAGGTATAAAATGCCTCTTTCCAGCAGGGAATTATCTGACCACATAACAGTGCCAATTCCTGCAATTGTTGCTCAACATATGAAGAGTTTATTGTCTAGTATTTAAGCAAATGTAATGGCATCATAAATAAAATATAATCTGTAGGGTAATTTGTCTCCTTGCATTCTAGGATAAAGCTCCATAAAGAAGAAAGGCCATTATCTAGTTTTGTCTGCCTTTATATCCCTTAAGTATTTAAAATAAGATCCATATCTTCAAGTTTGGCATTTTTTTTCTCTCCAGATAGTAAAAGGCATTAAGAATTTATTAAATACCGTGTTGTCTTGCCTGTGGTGTGGTAAAGGAGAGTGCAGGTATGAATCTTCTCAAAAACAAGTGTCTTGTGGTCTCAAATGCTGACTTAGCTGGGAGACTGTCAGCTTTTTTTAGAAATCTGTGTCTCATCAGTTCCCAAATTCTCCCCTTTGGTTTGGTCGGTTCGTTTTGTCCCGCTTGTAATTAAAGACAGAGGTTAGGTTTGCTCTTGGAGTTGAGCCTCTTTGCAAACTAGATGTTCTTAGCTGGATGTTTAATTATGCAGACCCAAGGCTTGATGTTCCCTGTTTGATGGGGTGTGAGCTGGAGGACAGTGTGTATCCATATCCTATTCCACCACATTTTCCCTGTTGGAAATGGGTGAATGAGGTACCTGCAGACATGGGTGGGTGCTGGCATCGCTGTGCTGATAAATATGCTTTGTAGGGAATTAGCTAAAGGGAGGGGGACCCTGAGTTTTGCTCCTACGCTGTGTGAAAATCCCGAGGTGTCTCTCCGAGGCCACAGATGGACACAACCACTTCACCAGCTCTTGGAAATACTGGGATTTAGGAGGCCACCCTGGTCTGGCTCCTTGCTGTCTCCTTTGTCACTGCAGCACTGCTTGGATACCGTTGCTAGTGCGGCGATTTCGGTCTGCCCAGAGTGGAAAGAGCGAGCTAATTTCTGTCTGTTAATGCTCAACCTCTGACTTAACCTCCTTCCCTTCGGAGCTTTCACAGGAGCGCCTTTTCCTCCAGCCCTTTGTAGTAATCCAGATGCTCCTGTTCTTTCCCTCCTACACAGCAGATGGAGATGGCATAAGCCTTTTGATGAGTTTCCTTCTTTTTACATAAGTTTTAGGAGCTGGTGAGTTCGTTACTTGGATGTCGTAGAGCTCGTAAGGCCTGTCCAGCAGGTGGTGCATCATCACCTTGCCAATAATTATATATATTTTAGTAATTTTTTTATTTTGATTGTATTTTTTTTAGTTTAATCTGGGAGCTTTGCTTTCCTGCATTGTTATAGTAGAGAAGACAAATTTGTCATATGACTGTCACAGTGAATCTGTTTAATTTGAGCCCAAAAAAAAACTATTCTGAATTTGCTGATTACCTAAATATTGTGCTATTCCAAACTGTAAGAAAGCCACTCAATTCTGCTGGTTGAAGAGTTGGACTTCTACTTTGTGTGTTCTAGGCTTGTAGCTCATGAAAAATACTTGTTAAAATTTGGCAGCTGCTAGGTGGTCATCTTCCATCCTCCAGGAAAGCTTAAGTAGGCTAACAGCTCTCACTCTCCCTTCCAGTATTGCCTGTCTAGTAAAGGACAGTTTTTGGCTTACTAACCCTCTTACTGCTCATCACTTTATTGAAAAGTTCTTACCCTGTTGGGGTGAATGAGCCTGTTTTTTCCACTTCATTACGGGCTTGAGCTGCATAAATTCATCTGTTTTACGTTTATTTCACAATTTGGATCTTTTTTATTTCACAACTTGGAGCTCCCTTTCACAACCACGAGACTCGGAGATGGATTTTGATGGGTCCTTAAAAATAGTGATGTAGAAAATTTTTAATTAACAAGGGGCAGAACCTGAGTCTCTATCTGGAGATTTAGGTAGTTGCATGAGGATGTTACTGAGCTGCATGTGAACAGATTCACCGGAGAAGTAAAGTATGTGGCTGTTACTTAAATTAATTCTGGCTTCTCATTTTTTAGGAATATCCTGGTGGATAAGCCCAATGATCAGTCCTCAAGATGGTCTTCAGAAAGCAATTATCCCCCCCAGGTAAGCTCCTGAATCTCTGCAACACTACAGCCGTGTTGTACAACTTAATGTACACTGGAATTTTCATTTTAAATGTAGTCTGCTGCTATTGACAGCCTTTTAGGCTTCCTTCCCCGAGTAAAATGCAGATTGTTGGTACGTTAGGTATTTACATTTCTAGCAATTTGTGATCTTTCAAGAAATGCTTCATTGCAGGGGAAGTTTCAGGTTTCATCCTTGGCAGCCGTGGTGGTGCTGGAAATAATCGAACCTTATGGTGAGATTAAGCTGCTAATGAGGCGTGAGGTCCCCCTTTGTCAGCACTACTGGAGGCTGTTGTAGGTTCTTGGCCTTGAATCCCAGATCTAAGGAGCCTGTGTTTGTTTCTCCTAACAGAACGTTTAGAAATGGAGCCTCTGGTTAGAGAGACATGAACATCACCTCTTCTGCTGGTTAAGCACCTTATTAAAATAAGATTTGTATTGATTTTTAGCATCTAATTTGCTTTCTCACTATCAATTGCGTTTTAGATTATCCAGAAAATGCTTTTCCATTTATTCTTTTTTTCCAATAAGTGTTATCCTTTTCTTTGTGCTAGATCTGTGCCTTATTACTCTGATATTGTTTGGTTAAATTCTGTGTCTCTTAAGTCGCTTGTTGTTTTAAATTAAGTGTGTTTAAATTCTTGTGTTTAAAGCACTGATACACAGCAGTGTCTTGTGCAGTGTCTCTCTTGTGCAAAGTTCTGCTTACCTACTTATTTAAGCCAAGGATCCCTCATGAGTGAAATCTCACAGGATTTTTCTCCAGGTAAATCTTGCTGCTTTGCCTTGGAGGTGTGTTCAAGATGGATAGTTTGCACTGGTGGCTCCCTAGAGCAGCAGGTCATCTCGTCCAGCTGCAGAGCTTTCATCTGGATTTGCTGATCAATCCTTCTCTGCTGTTGTGTCTGTAAAAGTGGGAGTTTGTTTAGAGGAGTTGGAAAACTGTCCTGGTTATTCCATTAACATGTTTCTTTAATTTGCTTGTGAAGAGTGAGAATTTTTATCCTCTTGATGCCTCTGTGCATCTACTGCTCTTTTGATTTTTTATATATAATTATTTTGTTAAACAGCATAGGAATTTAGTCCATAGCCTGAAGCAGTTTTAGTCTATCTAGGAACTATGGATTGCAGGGTAATGGATATTGAGCATGGGTTGTATTCCACTCTTTGCCATCCTTCTTTTCATCCAGGAAGTATTTGTTTTTCTTATGGTGCTCTTGTTCCCAAGGCAGGGTTAGTTTGTGGTGTGGTTTTGGACTGGGTTTTTCATCTGAGATGTGCTTTTAGTTGTTGCTCAAATTTGGCCTCTCATTTTCTGAGCCATCCTGAATATTTAGTGCTTTTAAAAATCTGATTGTGGAATGGGAATCCACCTCTTGTAACTGGATGCTTTAGAATATTCCCAACATGTGCTTAAAGCTGACAATCAGTGATAGGGGTTGTATTCAGACATGTAGATTAAGCAGGGAATAATTAGAGTGGCAGACTTCTCTACAAACCACGCGAGCTTGTTGAAGAGATGTCTTCCAAAAATTTTATGTGGATTGGTCGTGACCTGAATGGAGATGCTGCTGCAGAACAGCTGAATCCAACCCTGGAGAACTGGGCACTGCTCTGAATGCTAAGCAAGGCATTTAAACCAGCCTTTTTGGTAGGAGAGAGATGAATTAACACTGTCATTTATCTTACCTGTATGTCACATACCTAGACATGTATTAGGTATCCAGAATTAAGGTCTGACTTGCAAAAAATTAGTCTTTGTAGCAGTCACTGAGATTGGCAAGAGAGTATTTGAGTTTTATTCTGTTGTTTAAAGACAAAGCAACAGAAAACCTGGCTATCTAAGTGTAAGAGATGATCCTGCTCAGTTCCTCTTACTGAATCTGTATCCAGGAGTGAGAATATAAAGTGCTGTGTAGCTGTGTTCAACAAGCCCAATCCTGAGTGCTGAGAGAGGTGATGAATCTGCAGTGCCTTTATACTATGTAAAGAATATTAAATATTATATACAATAATATCATATATATTTATATTTTACATAAATACATACTTTAGCTAATCCTCATGTTCCCAACCTGAGTGCTTAATTATTTATGTAAAACATTTTATTATTACAGTTTAATTTCTCTGGTGAAAAAAGAGGGAACGGGGAATTCAAATTTGCAGAAGAGACCCATGTGTAAAGAATGCAGTTTTTGTTATTTCTGTGTATATGGAAGCAGTTGCTGTTTGTGTTGTCTCATAGTTGACAAAAGACCTCCAGATTTGGTTGCATTTTGCTCCAAATAGTTCTTGCACCTTGCCCATTGGAAGACTGCCACATTTCAATGCAGGTAAATCTTTTATATAGGTGTTTTGTTTCCTGGTTGAAGTTCTTAAGGCAGATTCTTGGCCAGCTGAAACAGTGGGTGACTGAATTATAAGTGTGGTGAGCAGAGAAGTTGGGGCAAAACCAGTGACTTTGTTGGAAGTTGAGTAGTTCATATTCTGAGAAATGTCGATATATGCACATGGCTTTTAATCCCCAGAATAAACATCACGTATCCTATGGAAAATGAAGCTGCAGAGTGTTTTATGGGTGGTGTGTTGGCAGCACTTCAGTTGAAAACTGGTCACTTGTGCGGTGACGCACTTGTTGGAGTGTGTGGGTGGCCATAATAGTCCGGACAGGAAGCGAAGGGAAACTCAGGGAAATAAAGCTCTCCTTGTTCCCAACTTTATGGGCTGAAAGCAGGGCTGAGACACAACACAAGGACTCATGTCAGTCACGCTCACTGGAACGTGCTGTGAGATATTTTAATAAGCTCTGCAGCCCTAATCGCTCATGTTTGTCTCATCGGTGTCTCACCTTAGCAATTCCCTGCTGAGGTGATGATGCTGTGAGGTAGGAATATGAGTGAGTCCCTAAACACTGATCTGTTCCATTCCCTTGTTGAGTGAAACAAAACCTCTCCAGGTACTTTTCTTTCACAATGTTCCTCTTGCTGGGACGAGCATAAATTAGAAGAATGCAGGTAAAAACATCAAAATGTGCTCAGTAGCTCAATGAAAACGCAGTAAATGTGCCAGAGTCTGTACCAAACCTTTTTGAGAAAGGAAGGAAAATGAAAGTGGAAGTATAGACACTTGAAATGCTGCCACGTGACTATATTTAGTCAAGGGTTTTCCTGGCTTTATGAATATGGTAGAGCTAAATAATTCTCATGGCCCTGAAAGTCACCAGTTGGTTATGAATGAGTGCCAGTGAAAGGAAATACATCTGACAGCTGGTTGTCTGTTTATTAAACTAGATATCTTTCTTGAGCCTTGAAATAGATGACCCAGAAATTATATATTTAATAACAAACCTGTTATGTAGTAGCCTATTCAACCAGGAGAAGGCTGATGGTTCTATTTTTAATCTAGTTCTCAGCTTACATAGGAAGTGTGAAGCAATGGGATTGGTGATGCTGAAGGCCATAGTCCTGTCATAAAGTCTCATCCTGATGATTCCAGCAATGGTCTGACATGGAAGACTCTCCAGCACAGCATCTAATTCCCCTGAGTGGCTGGATGTGTAGAACAAGAGGATAGATTTTTATTTAACCACCAACTTAATTGAAAAAGCAACTGAGATGTTTGTGTCATGGACAAGGGCAGCCCCTGCTATTTTGTTGTGTTGTGGTTATTTTCATGTGCAATACAAGTTTCACTACTCCCTAATGAAAAAAAAAAATGCTTGAGCAGAAATGGTTAAAGAGAAATTAATGAATTACAGAGTGACTCTAATGGCACGGGTAGCTTGTGCAGTGCAGTTTGGAATCTGGTTTGGTGTATTTGAATCAATTGGGTTGGAAAAGGCCTCCAAGACAGAGTCCAGTCTTTGACCAAACAACTGGACCATGGCGTTCAGTGCCACATCCAGTCATGTCTTGAACCATTCCTGGAATGGTGACTCCACCACCTCCCTGGACAGCCCATTCCAATGTTGTGGAGGTATGAATTCTGAACACTTAGAAGAGCAGATGGATAAAGTTGGTGGCATTGTCTGCACAATTGGTTTCAGTTTTGCATCTGAGAAGACCAGTTTTCTTCTCTTGATTTCCATCCTGCTCTGTAGATTGTATCAGGAATTAATGTAAAGCACATTAATAAAATTTGCACTGAGTTGTGGATGCAGAAGCTTTCATATGGTTGTCATCAAAATATAGCACAGACCAGAAATTCAAAAAAGTTTGGAATTTGCCTTGTGTGACAAGGCTGGATTTACTATTTTTTAAGTACAGTGTATTGAACTGTTGGGGTGATGAAGTGCAGTACATGACTTTTTGTGCTTGTTCACTTACAAATATGTTAAATCATAAACTGGAAGTTTTACTCTTCTAATGTTTTGTACCATCTTTTTCAAGTGTTGTAGTTCGAGGCTTAACTACTGGGCTGAGGTTTTTGCTCAGTTACACCAGTTAGTGTCCTTGTGCCATATTTTAATGGAGAAACAGTTCAGTTTATAATTTGAATTTTTGGAATACTGCAAGGATACGTGGACATTAAGTGTACTGATGTTGCTTCTTGCAATAGGATGGAAAAGTGTCAAATATCTTGGTGTATGTATTGGCCTGAAATCTCGTAGACTTGTTCTCTCCAGGTTGAATAAATCACTTGGTCTTACGTACACTTCTGCCCCTTCTTTCAAAGCCATAGAGAATAGTCTGTGACAGCTCAAATTCTGGTAGCAGTCCAAAAATATCTGTGCAGCCCAGCTGTTTGCAGCTCTTGAGGCAATGTGTTTTTTTAACACAAGTGAGATTCGTAGCTGGTACCCACACAGAGGCAGAAGGGTGGATGTTTGTTTAGAAACCCAAAAAGTACATTATGTATTTATTTTTTATATATCATGGAATCATACCATGGTTTGGGTTGGAAGGGACCTTAAAGATCATCCAGTTCCACCCCCTGCCATGGACAGGGACACCTTCCACTAGCCCAGGTTGCTCCAAGCCCTGTCCAGCCTGGCCTTGGACACTTCCAGGGATGGGGCAG
>JAWWEE010000040.1:2069788-2117275 GCA_035221455.1 Xenops minutus | reverse complement strand
CCAGGGATGGGGCAGCCACAGCTTCTCTGGGCAACCTGTGCCAGGGCCTGCCCACCCTCACAGGGAAGAATTTCTTTCTAATACCTAACCTAGATTTTCCTTCTTTCAATTTCATGTGTGTGTATATGCCTTAAAAAATACAAAAGTATATACCTAGGTACATGATTTTAAATCAAACCTGTCTTTAGTTTCCATATCCATCAGCAGAGAAATTCACTGAAAGGTTGTGCTTAGCTTTTGTGCTTCTATTTTCTGTGAGGTCTGTGTGACTCACAGGTGGTGGGATGTGTGGAAGAGGGAAGGAGGGTTGCAGAGTCCCCTCACTATCTGTAGGGTTAAGAAATTGCTGCTGGCCCTGTGGAGTAATTGCTGTGCCTTGCTCCCTTCGAGGCACAAAGGATTTAACTGCAGTCCTGCTTTTCCCTTCCTTAATTTAGGCTAAGAATTGAATAAAGCAGGATGATGTTTGTGCCAAGGTTTTGCAAATCTTGTGTGGTACTTGAGAAAGTATGTGTTTGTGGCCCAGTCATTAGCTTTGGGATTCCAGCAGGATTAAGAATTGCAGTTGCTGGTAGTGCTGGCCTCACTTTTCCAGCTTGGGGAGAAATCTGCAGGGACGATATGATGGTGTAGGAGGAGTTCTTAGACGTTGTGTACTGTCTGTTCTGCATGGGAATTTTGGCAGCGGGCTGTGCCATGTATCAAGTACTGCCTTACTCATTACAGGACTGTCCTTTTGCTCATCCTTTCCTCTCCTCTGCTTTAAGAAATCAGTTTTCTGTATAGAACTTTGGGACTTTTTTTTTTTTCCCCTGAAGTTTGGGAAGTATCTTGAGACAAGGCGTGGCTTGCTGCTAGTTAAACTTGGCAGCGGGTTCTGACATTTAGGTGTTCTTCACAAAACTAGAAATTTTTCATTAAAAAAAATCTGGAAAAGCACCAAAGTATTCTTCTGTTGTACCCTTGCAGTGCTGATACTGGTTTATTTCCTTCCCTCTGAAAAAATTGAGTTGCTGGAAATGTCTTTGACAGTAAATCATCTTCTATTAGGTACCTATGCAGTCTGCACTGTCATCTGCAACTGTTGTATGTACAATGTATGTATTTCTTTCAATCTAAGCCTTTTGTAAATGTAGTGGGAACCAACCACTGGGAACCTTTACCCATCACATCTTCATCCTGATGCTCTCCAGAACGATGTCAATGCTGCTCATAGGCTGAGAATTAGTGTCCCTGTAGGGCTGAGGCAGAAAGACTGACAACTAAATGGATGGACACGTTTGTTCTGGTTCTGTCCCAGAAGTTACACTTGTAGGATAAGATTCTCCTACTGATGGAGCTGTTTGTCCTGAGCTGAGTGATGCCTGTGGCACTTGATGGGGAGGCACTCCTCAGTCTCTGCTCAGCATCAGTAGAAAGCAGCCACACACATGCAAATACTCTGCTTGATGTCAATGAAAGACCAAAAATACTGAAAATCAGGTGTCGTGTCTGGCTTGGCAGTGCTGCTGCTTGGAGGGACAGGGCCACCAGCAGAGCCTGTGGTGGGAGGTGTCCTGCAGCACTGTGCTGATCTGCTGGTGCTGGAGTCCTGGTGACAGGGTTTTGTAACAAAACCCAGCACGATGAGTAATTGTGATTCTGCGCTTTGCCTCGGTTCCCTGTGTGCAATGCTTATTTCTGAGAAATTAGGCAAAAGAATTAAACATGCTGTTTTCAAGTATAAAACTCAATGGATTCTGTGAAACAGGATGACTTCAGACTCCCCCAAGACCTGTTTGGTAGGACAGGGTGCTCAGTGGTCCCTGGTGAATGGTGGCCAGTGCTTTCCTGCACCTGCTTTTCCAGGGGAGCAGCCCATTTCCTCCAGTAGTGCTGGAGAAGCTGGTAACTGGAGCCTGAGTATGAATAATCTGACTATTCATACTCAGATGTGTCCCCCCAGTGTAAGAGGGGAGCAAATATTCACAAGGGAGAACATTTTCATCATTTTCTGTGTAAAGACCCTTTATTTTCACTGGATGGCTCCGTTTTATTTGGGATGGTTAATCACCAGTTGGTTCTTGGGTTCTCCACACACCAAACTTTGTGTTCAGTGGTTAAACAGTGTCAGCCCAGAGAGGAAAAGTAATTTGATGTTCTCTTAGCATGTGGAACATACTGTATTTATCTAATTGTGTATTCAGTTTAGGTTTCATTTCAAGCTGTAGTGGGCGTTTGAATCTTCACTCTCTGGTCCTATTTGCCAGATTTCAGGAAGTCTTGCGTCCAATTTAAAGGAATGTATGTAAGCCCTGAATAGAATTGCTAGGAATAGGTAGTTCAACCAAATCTTTCTCCTGGATAAACTGCTTTTAAAGTAATGTTCCTAAAAACCCCTTTCTTTCATCCCAGGAACAAAGGAAAAAATACTATAATGGGGAGGTTTCATCTTCACTTTCATTCTCTGGCTTTGTAAACTGAATTTTTGGAGGCTCTAATGCTTCTTCCGTAGTATGTTTTGCAGCCTTTAATATTAAAATCCACTGTTCTCTCTTCCACAGTATTTGATTCTGAAACTTGAAAGACCTGCCATAGTCCAGAGCATCACATTTGGCAAATATGAGAAAACACACGTCTGCAATTTAAAGAAGTTTAAAGTTTTTGGTGGGATGAATGAGGAGAATATGACAGATCTCTTATCCAGGTAAGACATGGTTCCATTAGCTATGGAATTGCAAAGGCTGGACCAAAATGCTCTTCCCCCTTGGCTCCCGAGCAGACACAGCCCACAGTGGAGCACTGTGGTTGTGATCCTGCAATTATCTGCCCTTGTGTTTATGGTCAGGTCAGAGCAGCAATCCCAATGCTTGCTCCAGGAAGCCTTCCTGATCCTGCTCTAACCACAGAGGGATTTGTGGAGAGCAAATTTGGGGATTTGGAAGAGCTGAGAGCAGGGTGCAACGTTGCTGGATTGTGATTCCTTCCTTCCCTGTGCTTGAGGCACAAGAGAAATGATTCCCCAGGTGTGTGACTTTGAAGTAGCTTTTAAAGCCCAAGTAACCTCCCTAAAAACCTCATTGCAGCTAAAGATCTGAACTAGTCAGCTGCTCTGCCTTTCCTCAAACTGGAAAATAAATTAAACAAATGGGAAAAAGTGCATTTTCCTTTGTTTAGCTGGATTTGGTAGTTGTAGGGACTGAAGAAAGAGCCTTTTGGCTGTTCAGGTTATCCAGAACTTCAGAGTAGCTGGCCATGTAAATTTGCAAGGGCCTTTTAAGGACTCTGCTGTTCCAGAAAGGGGAATGAGAGTTAAATATCCAGGGGTACAAGGGAAAAGAGTAGCAAGAGCTAGTGTGTTTTGGGAGGCCTACAGAAGAGAAGTCCACCTCTGGGGAATGTGTGGGTGTACATCATCTGTAGCCAAGCAGAATAGCCATGGAGAAACATGGGAAGTTCTATGTTGCAGGGATTCCTCATGACCATAATGAACCATCCACAGCCCTTCCCACCCTTCTGCCCTCTTGGGATAGACCAGTCTTGCAATTTGCCTTTATTGCTGCTACAGTTATGGGGGAAGAGGTCTTAGTATCATAATAATTATTGTTATCTAATGTCATTTCATTTGGGCTGAAGTTTAAAAAAAAAAAAATTCCTCATTTTGGGACCTGTACTTGCATCTTCAGTAAAAATGGACTTAGATTTTTGATAAATTATACTAAATATTTGATATTTTTATCAAGTAATGCCCACAAATGGATCAGAAGGCACTATTGTTAGGGTGATAATTTTGAGATCTGATCCTTTTCCCTCTAGAGAACAGAAGAGTCCAGCTCAGCAGATCCTTAGCTGAAGTCACAGGGTTACAGCATTGATCCAGAGTCAATTCTCTCCCAAAATCACTACTCAGTGCTGCCTCCCAGGGAGACACAAGGTGGTGGAGAACAGCCCAGGCATTGGTCCAGCACGTGTACTTATGATTCAGAGTGATATGAAACAAGCTTCATGTTTCAGGCATGACCTAGATTGCATTTATTAGCTAGTCCTAAAATACAAGGTAAGATTTAGTAACCTTATTTATTTTTTCCCACAGTGGCTTAAAGAATGATTATAACAAAGAAACATTCACCTTGAAGCATAAAATTGATGAACAGATGTTCCCCTGTCGATTCATTAAGATAGGTAAATGCATTTTTTCAGCATTCTGAGTAGAAAATAATCTCTTCTGATACTTGTGCCAGTCTTGGCACTCGTGACTTCATTGTACTCAGGCAAAGTATCCACAATAGCTGTTCCATTTCATCATCTTTTAGGTTGGTTAGAATGGAACACAGTGAAGTCCTGTTAATAAGAAATAATAGCTTCATAATTTAAGTCCTGGGGAGTGAAAGCAAAACAGAGTAATTTTCAGAAATGCAGTTGTTGAGTCAACTAATTGTGGGAGAAGCTGCTTACTGTCCTCCTATAAACTGCTGTATAGAGCTTTAAATAAATCATTAGTAAAAGTTTCAGCGTGAGCTTGAAAAAGCTTGAAACTTTCATTCTCAAACATGCTTGCGACACACAAAGCAACAGCAGGAGCCTCCCTTGTTCTCTTCCTGCTGCTCTGATCGTGGCTAAAGGTGCCATGCAGGGACAGGGAGGGTTGGCCCCCTGATGTCTCGTGTGGCTGGGGGGGATTGCTCAGGGGGTCCTGGGGCATGTGATGGGAGTAGGGGAGCATCACTCTTCCTTGCTCCATGCAGGCCAGAGGGAACAGGAGTCTTGCAGTTGTTGGATTTAATCCAAGAATTCGGAGCCTTTCAGCTTGCTCAGTAAATTTATCTTCCCCTTCCTACCTACTGAGATAGTACAAGAATGACTGGTTTTAAACTAGCTGTTTAAGGTTAAAAATAGAGCAAGGAGGTAGTTGCTGGAAAAGGAGATAAGATCCTGTTGGCTAATTTAGATGAATTTAGGAGTGTTTTGATGTGTGGGGTAATTCCTTTGCCAAGACTCTGCTGATAGTGGCTGTGTAGGGGCTCCCTTGGAGCCCTTTGCTCTGGTGTCTTTTACACAGCTTTCTGAATCTCCTTCTGTTTGCCTGAGGAACTGAAAGCTTCAGGCTGGGAATCCAGGAATCATTTGTGTGCCATAAACGGTGGGGTTTCCTGTTCTTGAAGAAGTAGAGGATTTGGTTGTTCCTTGGGTTTGTTTCTGGCTGCTACTTTTGGAAGCATCTGTAGCACTTGGCTTTAGGAAACCTCAAGAGTAGCAGAGGATTAGAGTTAAAGGTTGACTACATGAGGGAAGTTCAATTAATTTATTATTATTTTTTTTTTTTTTTAATTTCTGACTGAAGCTTCCAGCATTAGGTTTTTGGGAAATGTTATTTTTCAGTGGCTAAAAACCAGCAAGTAGTTCCTGGAGGGATAAAGGGGCCAGTAGAAGGATTGCTGGCTGCTTCTCTGGACTTGTAAATTGTATTCCAGAAAAGTGTGTTCTGATGTAATGAAGTGTTGTTGCACTAAGTTGAAACTTGTTAGGAAGGTGAAATGCTGATTAATTCCTACTACCAGGATTTTTTCTCTGACATAGTATGAGCAGCTTGTTTTGTTGGAATGGGATATTTATGTAGCACTTTTCACAAGGACATGCAGTGATAGGACAAGGGGGGATGGCCTTAAGCTGAGGGAGAGTAAATTTAGATTGGATATTAGGAAGAAATTCTTCATTGTGGGGGTGGTGAGACACTGGCACAGATTTCCCAGAGAAATTGTGGACTCCCCATCCCTGGAAGTGTCCAAGGCCAAGCTGAAAGGGGCTTGGAGCAACCTGGAATAGGGGTTGGAACTAAATGACCTTTAGGGTCCCTTCCAACCCAAACCATTCCATGAATCAGCATCCTGTATTAGATACATTAATATTAGATTATCGCTTGTTCACTCCTTATGGTTTGAAATGAGTCTTCTTTTAGCTCTGTCTTGAAGCTGCCTTCCATGGAGAAAATTCCTGTGCTAGAACAGAACTGGAAATGATCTTTTCACCCAAACCTTTGCAGAGCTCTGGTTGATGGCTGGTGTCATTTTGTCTGTGAAGTTGTGAGTGTGTTTTTTGCGGTGAAACAACTGCAAAACAATGTTACGAAATTCTGTTATTTTTCAGATTCACAGCTTGAAAATGTTTTGAGTTTGCTAGAATTTCCAAGCTGCTAGCCAAAGTAACTCCAAATTTCAAGCACCGTGCTGTGTTCCTTGTAACACTGCCAGGAAATGAGGCCAAAACCTGCCCTTTTGGACTCTTGGAGACTGACACCACGAGAGTTCCTGCTATCAGGGAGGTTTGGGTTTTGGGAAAGGCGTTGGTTCGGCAGCACTTGCATCAGGAATTGGCCTTATAATTCTGCAGATCAGCACAGGGAGCTCCAACACCACTGTTAGTAACACAGCAGAGAGGTGTAATGGGGGCACAGGGCAGGAGGAACCTGGCACGGGTAGATCTGGGAGAGAGGAAAATTCTTCCATTGCTCTCAAATCAAAGGAAGTTTCAGGCTCATAGAAAGCAGAAAGAATAACCTCTCTCCTTCTGTCAAGAAAAGCCTTGCACTTCTGTTAGTTTAATTAGTTCAGCTTCAGTTCCTGAGCACTGAAATGCCCAGTTGTGCAGCTTTTGACCTACTTGACAGGTAATTTTTACATTTCATGTAGCACCTCATTAAAGAACTGCAGAGAGGGAAGAAAATACTTATCCGGACAAAATATCGAAGAATAATCTTTTTCATGTCTGTGAGCTTTGTTTTTTTGGGTCTGTTCATGTGGTTCCTCCAAGCAGAGATTTTTCTGTGCTATGTCCTTGAAAGCAGAAGGTGTAAAGACTGATTGCTGTGAAAGAGCTTGAAAAATTCCTGGTGTAATTCTCATGCCAGTTTGTTATGAGCATGGGAGCTGCTAACCAGGCTTCAGGATTTTCAAACTTTGGTGTAACCAAACTGAGCAATTTTTTCTTTATGGATGCTTTCTTAATTTTTACAAACATGCACTGTTTGTCTGTCTTGTGCCTATAGATGAGAGGTACAGAAATTACCTTTAGAGAGGTATTTGAAGTTACTGTGCTGTGTTGAATGCCTCTGCTACTGTCCTCTCTAATAGAGAGTTGCAGTCCTTGTCTAGGCATATCTATTATTGAGAAGTATCCCCTAAAATCATCCTTGTATGGATTAAGAACTGTTTAAGTGACTCAAATGCCTTCTGCTTCTTAGAAGGATATTGATTTTTTTTTTTATTTATTTTTGAATGATTATTTTTCCTCTGCTGGACTCCTCTCACTGTGGAGTGACTGTTCAGCTATTCTGAGCAGTTATTACACATGTTTCAGGATGGATTGCTGTAGTACCTGCAGAAAAAAAGAAAACATGCTGAGGTGGCTTTATGTAAAAACTGGAGGAATAGTGTAGCTTTGGGCTTTCTAACCTTTCATCATCGTGTAGTTCCACCTCAAAGATGTGCAGGGAAAAACTATGTCCTTGCTGCACTTAGTGTCTCCTCCTTTCAGGTCTGAGTCAGGCTGTGGCTGCTCTGAAAGGACATTTGTCTGCAGAGCACACCTCAGAAAGGAGAGGGATGAAAAAAGGGTGAGAGGTGTCTCCTGGGAGCCAGGGGAGAGGTTCAAAACCGGGGAGATGATCCAGCAGAACACTTGAACTTGCCTACCTGGAGCAGAAAACACATTCCAGTTTCAACCCTTCTGCTTTGTTTCTTTTCCTGCTCCTATGGAGTAGTTGACAAAGATCAGCTTCAGCTTTCTCTGCCTGGGGGAAGAGTTTTCCAGCACTGGGGGAGCATTTGCCTGGAATTCCCTATACTGCTTAGCGTTCCTTGGAATAGATGGTTGCACCATGAAAAACATGATGTTAAACTCACCATTTCTGGGGTTTTGTTGGCTTTTTGTGAAAGCTCTGAGTTAACTGGGGGGAGGAAAAGTGTCTGCAAGTTGATGGCTTTGCATTTTTTTGTGGTGAGAGCTGCCCAGGATGCTTCTGTGCATCCCAATATCTTTGGTGTTGTAGTTGGCTGCAAAGAGGATGAATTGTTGACCTTTTTTCCTTGGAGAAACTCATGTAAATTCTGAGGAGAATTGCTGAAAAGAAATAGAGCTGGATACTTCTGGAAGTGTGTTTTCTGGAATGAGGTGAGAAGGTGGTAATAGTTGGGTTTGTTTTTTCACCCAGTAAACTTGGTGTTAGGAAATTGGCCTCAGATTTACCATCAGGAAATTTATGGTCTTGGTCCATTTGAGGTGGTCTGTGGTTCAGTTCAGTGTTTCAGTGCAGTGAGCTGATGGACTTTGATCTTTTATAGCTGACCAAATACCAGGTTTAACTGCAGTTTGGTCTGGTCTGTGTGTTCAGGTCTGAACACAGACCCAAGGTGTTACCCTTACATGTGTTACTTTCAGGCTGCTCCATTAATGGGTAGGATATCCCAGATCAAACTGATCTGTGTGCTTGGATTTAGGAGAAGGAATGTTTTGGGGTATTAAGGTACCATATTGGCAGCACTCACCTTGTGCAGGAGACAAAAGTAAGCAAGAAGGGAGTTTGCTTGGCAGAGTGTATGGAATGTGGATGGGAGACAGGTGACTCGTGGTGTTTCTGACCAGTTCCCTTCTCTCTGGTCTCCACAAACATGTACCTACAAGGAACTGCTCTGAGAGCCTCTTGCTTTATGTGCTGAACGATCAGCTAGAGAGAAGCTTTTTGAAAAGATGATTTGAGAGCTGAAACATAGAAAGTACCTACTTAAGGTTATTAAAGTCAGTTAAAAGTTGTGTATACAAAGTCTCTTTGGATGTTTTCTAAAGAGTCTCTTCTCTTGATGGCTATTCCCAGAAGTTATAATGAGACTTTAGCAATAGGTTTGTAAATAGACCCTCTAAAACTTAGAAAATCATGTGTTAGAACATGTGCTTTGGGCCCAAACACAGAAAATAATAGATGTAGCTTGTTTGAAGTATAAATACTTAAGAACCTTTAAGAGCTCAGGAACAACTTTATGATAAACTTGGGGTTTTTGTTTCCTCAAGGAGTAGGAGTAGATCAGAAAAACCTTAGTTCAACAGGGTAATCTCAGTGGCATTTGATAGTGGTTTGAAAGACAACAAGTAATTTCTCTGTGGCCAAAACAGTGGAAGGGAGGAGGTAGTGGACTCCTTGCTGTTGCTGGTAACTGCTGATTCACTTGTAATGCTGCCTTTTCCTGTTTATCAGTTACAGTCAAATAAAAAGGAAACAAAAGTATTTGAAATGAAACCACTTGATTTCACTGCAGTTTCAAGGAGTCAGAGTTCACACACAAGTTTTCAGGGAGTTGGAGTTGCTTCAAAAAGCAGAACCAAGTCTTAACCTGCATCTTAACCCCGAGATCGGTGCAAGGGCACAGATGGTAACCCAGAGTGGTAGAGAAGCCCTAGGTGAGAGGCTGCCATCAGTTCCATGGGTCCTTTAGTATTTTAAGTACCTTAGTTCCAATGCTCAGATAAAATAGTATTAGCAAAAAATTGCAGACATTAACGCTTTAAAAAAAATTAGAGTTTTTTAATTGGAAACTGACAGTTATCCCTCCCTCCCTCCTCCACAACTTGCAGATGTTACTAATTCTGTAAAATTTAAAATACTCAAGCTTCTTGTCTTCACCATTAGGGAAAATAATTGTTGCTGACAAATGGGGAAATAAATGTACTATGAGGAGCAAATACTGTCGCTAGTGTGCTCGTGATTCCCATCCTTGTCAAAGCTTGTTGCCTCGCAGAGCTGTTTTAAATAATAGTATTTTTGCTCTTTTGCTTCAAGCAAACTTCTGCTTTGTAATGATCTGCTGTGTAAATGTTGCTCAGCACAGGTTGCTTTAAATGACAAGCTGATCATGATGTATTTGGTAATTTTCCGAAGCTTAGTTAAATGAACTAGAACTTAAGTCAAACCAGAAGTAGTGAATTTTGCGTAACCTTTAAAAGCAGTCTGTTGCAATAGTACTATGTAATGCAGTGGTTGATGTTCATGCAGCCTTTTTTTCCTTTTCCTTTCTTCTCCAGTTCCACTCTTGTCCTGGGGACCTAGCTTCAATTTTAGTATCTGGTATGTTGAACTTAATGGCATTGATGATCCAGATGTGGTCCAGCCGTGCCTCAACTGGTACAGCAAGGTAGGCCTGCATTTTAGATGCCTTTTTTGTTTCAAGATGCCCAGCCTGAGAGTCTTGTGAAACTTCTCCTACTGGAATGATGTGACTTTTTCACTCCTTGAATATCAGCTATTAAAATAGCAAACACACATATTAAAACAGACCACGTGGCTGGTTTTGGCTCCAAGGGAATCTTTCTGAGCTATGTCTGCTTGTTCTCCTTGAAAAACCAACAAAACACCCTCAAGAAACCCCCAAACCACGACAAAAACCTGCCACGTAGACCTCATAAGAAGAACATAAAACAAAGAAACACTGAGTCAACGGGGACAATATTAGGAAAACAGTATTTGTTTTGGAAGGGAACTGAATCTTAACAAAACCAGATTCCATTTTTCCCTCTTCTTGCCTTTTGATTAGTCCTTCTTTTAACGTGCCAGTGCATAAAGCTGCATGAGTCCAGAGCCTTTTGGGTTACAGGTGCAGCTTTTGTTACAGGGTATAAAATGAGCTTGTTTTAAAGAGAATCCATGTTGGTGTCTTGCCTGTTGCAGCTCCTTGTACTTCTGATGTTTCCCTCGTATGGTCTTTTTGCTGAATACTCTGGAACAGAGTGGGGCTGATGCCACTGGACTGTGAGATGAGATGGTTTATGCCATTTGTCACTGCGATAGACAGAAAGTTCAAAGGGTTCCAAACATTATTTATATCAACAGTGCTTAATTGAATACAAGAAATGCCTTTCCTGTGGAGGGAAGTGCACAGTGACAACCAGCATTCATTTTGTTGTTGTGTTTTGTGCACTGAATCTTCTGGAACAATTAATGAAATTCATATTGTGTTACACAGGAGACATCCTTCCCAGCTGAACAAGACTGAGTAGTGGACCAATGTATCTCTGCTTCTAGCAGGAGAAGCTTAAAAGGGGATAGAGATAGTGATTAACACTGAGACTCCCTCACCAGTTCATGGTGCTGCCAGTGTGGTGCAGAGAATGTGTGACTGTGGTGTCTGGCTCATACCCATTTACCCCAACATCACGAGCTTCTGGGTGGAGGATTTAATTGCAGAGGCACAGGGCAAGTTGTCTGTAGCTGCTTTATGATCCAAGTGGTACTGTGGTCATTAGTCAGCTGATGATTGATGTCCACTTCTGAAAAGTCCACTTGACAGAAGCTGCTGCTGATTTTCTGTGCTCCCTTCTGCTGCCTCTGCACGTGGTGGTGTGTCTGGCAGTTTGGGCCAGTTGCTGTAAGCAGAAAGCTCTCATTTGTATTTTTTTTGGATCAGAAGCCATGTAATGGTGCTGTCTGCATCTGTTTTCTTCCATCTTACCCCACGGAATTGGCACTTTTCATGGTCAGCTTGTGTGTAGTGACAGCTTCTTCAAGGGGTGCCAGCATTGTTCTCCTAAAACTTGGGAGCCCCGAAGCAGCAAAGGCAGAGACTTAGTCATGATGGTCTGGGCTCTGCTAGGATCAGCTGCCAAGTGTTTGGTGATGAGTGCATGTGTCACTGATGTTCTCTTCCCTCACAGCCCTGAGAGGCCACTGGTGCTGGATCCACGTAGGAGGACGTGTTGACCCATATTCTGGGAAAGGCAGAAAGGCTGACCTGTTTCTTTGAGTTCTTTGAGGTGGTGTGAATATTTTCATGTGTGTTTTTGGGAATCTCAGGTGCTTTGAAATCTGATAATTCTCTACTGCCAGTGATATCAGATGAAAGGAAGGTTCTACTTGAAGTTGCCCATCCTTTCTGTTGTGTGCCACCAAAACCTCCCTTTCCTGCAGGGAGTGGAGTTGGGCACAAGGGATAAGGGCTGAAAGCAGCCAGCACACTCCTTAGTTCCCTTTCTCCTTGCTGTCCAGCTCAGCCTCCCAAGAGCCTTACCTCCCTTTCCTGAGGAGTGGGCAAACTTCAGCACCGAAGAAGTGGCAGTTTATCGCTGGCTATCACTTCTGATAACGAGCACATACATTTATTTTTAATTCTACGAGTGTGTTTGACAGTTTAATATCTTAGTGTCATGCTCCTGTTATGTTTTTAACTATAGGAATTATTTACAGCTTCAGATCAGAGCTATTATTTGGGTTGTCATCTCTTTAAACCTGGATGACAGCATTTAAAAAGGAGCTTTTTACGTACTTTTTATACACCTTTTTGCATTAAAAAAAAGGCTTTCATATTTGACTTCTGAAGTACTACTATGGTGTCACTTGAATAGCAACTTTTCCACTACATTGAGTGGCCAGCCTGCATCCAACAGTCATTCCCTGTTTTATAAGCCAAGTCCATCAATCATGAGAGGATCAGTGGAAATACAGCAAGTCTGAATTTTGTCTGATTTTTAAACTGGAGGATCTGAAAAGGCAGAAGCTGGTTGTTACTGGAGTGCAGCTCTCCTTTTGCTTGCTATCCCTTTCAACAACAAAGAGTCTAATTTGGTTTTGGCTTTGATGTGAGTGAACATTTCTTAAAGACAGTGTCTTAGGTATCTGTTGGAAAGAAAAAAAACCAAACTAGTTGTTTTTTGCCAGTTGTGCTGTAAAACTGTTTTAGCTTTTATATTACTTTGCTGCAGCCTTGCATTCTTATCAGTACGTGTCCTTGGCCTTTTTCATGTGGACTGGGAACTGGTTTTCTAAAAATGCATAGTTCTGGCTATTTGCAGCTGTGAAATACTGATGGATTAAGAACTAAAAATATATCACATGGCCGTGTTTCTTTTTAGCCACTTCAGTTTGTGAGATTCTTGCTATTGAGCCATTACTCCGAGAGCACTAATTTTTATTGAGTGTCAGTGTTAGTTCCAGGTTTTCAGAAAGATTGTATTCACTTCAATACCATAAACTTCACTTTTAGCAGTAGTGCCTGTTTAGGAGTCAAATCTCCTGCCTGTAATTTGACCAATCTTACAGATGCTTAAAGTTACATTTGCTTTTTACCACAGTAGTCGTGTGTTAAAGATGGAAATTGAGATTTATTTTTTTTTTGTTTAATGACTTAGATTTTAGGTTTGAAGAGTCTATTTAAAAGAAGTGGCTCTGCTACTTACCATCTTAAAAATCTTGAGTTTCTTATGCACATTGTTAGCAGCCTTGAAAACACAGTGGATGATTTGGCAGGTAACAGCACAAACCCTTGCTCAGTTTACTATTCCCTCCCGTGTCTGTGCTGGTTTGTTGGACACAGCGTAGGTTTCTCTCACCTTTCTCTCCCCTTCCCACAGTCAGGTGGGATATGGGCAGCTGTGGCTCACCCATGGTGGGAAAGCAGAGGTTCTGCTTCAAGATACAGGGGAACACTTAGAAGTTAAAACTTTCCCATGCACATAAATCCTTGTTTCCTTTGATCCAAAACCCTCAGGAACCCGCAGGATTTGGGGTCAGCCTTCAGCCTTTCCAGTGCTGGAGTGGTGGTCATTGCAAGTATTCATATTCTTCTGGCTTTTTTTTTTTCCTTCTGCTCCTAGAAAAGCTGTGACCTACTTACTCTTCTAAATTATTTTGTTATGTAAGAGTCATACAATCAAATTATGTAACGCTGATAGCGAAGGCTTTTTCCTGCTCTGTGCTTCATGTAGGCCTCGAACAGCAGGGCTAAGCAGATGGGGGGGAAATAATGGTCACTCAGGAGATCTGGGACACCGTGCACTCTCTTCTTGTATGCTCATTAAATCGGATGATATCAAGTTGTATAATTTCTATACTGTTGGACAGTAAATGCCTGCACAGCTTGTAATGTCTTTCACACAGCGTTCCTCTGCGAGCTCACGAGCAATTTATGCAGCGTGGACGAGACATCCTTCTCCTGTCTCTGGGCAGGTTCACAGGTAGCTCCCAGCAGTGCTGGTGCAAGGAAAAATCAACATGTCTCATAGGTTTTCTTGTGTTCCAGTAGTACCGTGAACAGGAAGCCATTCGCCTTTGCCTAAAGCATTTTCGGCAACACAACTACACCGAGGCTTTTGAGTCACTGCAGAAGAAAACCAAGATTGCTCTGGAGCACCCCATGCTGACAGACCTCCACGACAAGCTGGTGTTGAAGGGAGACTTTGATGCTTGTGAAGAACTGATAGAAAAAGCTGTGAATGGTAAGAGAACCAGAACAGTCTGATATATTAATTATATTAAAAAATACCCTACCTTTTTTGAATGTTGGTGTGGTAGAATTGGCTGGTCCATGTGCTGTGTCATACCTGGTCTGGTGTGCTGTCAGCTTTTGGACTTGGGAGTGCATGTGTGATGAAGGCTAAAAATTCAGTCATGAAATGTCTTATCACTGCCACTTTTGGAGTCTCTTTCCCCCAGAGATGACAACGAGGTGCACTTGAGTGGGTAAAGATAAGATGTTCATGTAATTGTTGGCAAGCTGAGGGTGGGCTTAACTATCAGGAAAGTCACTGGAGTGGTGAGTAGGGAAGCAGAACACTGGAGTTCTCAGGGTCATCTGGATCATGGTTTCTGGTTGGAACTTGCCACCGAGTTGTTGGTCAGGCAGAAGTTTTCACTTTATCTGGATGAGAATGCTGTCTTTGCTTTTGGGGAAAATAATCCTGGGAGAATGATGTGGAAGTCAGTGACTGGAGGCAGAGCTTGTTTTTCCTTCCAGAGCAGGCCCTTGGCTGTTGGTTTCATTGGAACTACTATTAATTTTTTACTTGGAAGCTTTCTACTTAAAAACACAGTGTATAAACAGCTGTCAGCTCCTAAAAGGAGGGAGATGTACTTTCTGTTGATAGAATGGGGTGCAAAAGGAGTTGGGCTATTGCACTGAAGTGTCTCTCAAGACCTGTGCAGTGGTTTTGGATTGCAGTCTGATGGCAGAGAGGTGCTCCTGGCTGTGGATGTAGTGCTGTGTGACTCTGTGCAGTCGCTCTTTCTGGGACACTTGTGCTGGCATGAGAGGAGAACTGTATGTCTGATGCCAGTAGAGTTAGGGACTTAGTGAACCAATTCCATGGATATCTGGCAGCAGAGATGTTTTTATCTAATTCTGGGCTAATCAGTCATTTTGTAATACCTTTGGATAGATGCCGGTGTACCTGCTTGACTCCCTCAGTGGGGTTTGTACCACTGAAGTTGGAAGTGGTTCTCAGAATTGGATAGAAATGAGAGCTCTGAAATCAAGAATTGTCTTCCATGAAAATCCACTGTCTTTTTGTGGCTAAGATGTTCAACTAAACACAGTTTTAGGGAGCTTATTGCAACAAGTCCTCCAAAAGTGCACTGAATGGTTTTCTGTGTGTTTGGCTCAAGGTTTCTTAGAACAGCTGAGCTGTGCCCTGTGCTGAGCTCCAGGAGCAGCTACAAGTGTTGAGACTGAGAACAGTGCTCATCCTTGCCCTCCTGAGGCCAAGGAGTGTTGTTGGCCAGGATGGGAGCGTGAACAGCTTCCTGCCATGCAGGGACATTGTGCAACTGGCAGCTTCCTCCTGAATCCTAAGGGCAAGGGAAGATTGCAGGCTGGAAAAGCAGCAGGGAGCTGTGGCTGGCTGTTACTGTCTGAAAGACACGAGTGCCTGGGGGAGCTGATGAGCCCACCAAGATGCTACAGCAGCCAGAGGAGTGCTGTGTGCTGATGGTGATGATTTTATCATTGCATTGCTCTGCTGCCTTGGCTGTAGCTTAACCTCAGTGCCTGGAGGCCCTCCTCCTTCCACTTCATTGCAAGCTGGAGTAGGAACTCTTTCTTGGATGGAATTTCACTCAAGGTCTAGAATGTGCTGAGAAAGTTCCCTCATAAATGGACTTTTTTCTTGGACACTAAGGAAGTGAATGTTTACAGCCTCATTTTTTAAAAACTTGTCATATCTTTATTTCTTTTCTACTTAATAGTTAACATTTATTCCATCCAGCAGTTTTGCCCTAGGACTTGAACTGAGGTATTGCTTGTGTTTCCCCTTGTACATTGAGGATGGGGTTGCTGTCTGGAGTCCTCAGCTTTTTCAGGTGTGGAAGTACTGGCAAAGGACTCACCTAGTAGTTCAAAACAAGATCTGTAGTTTTCTGTCTGACAAAGAGGCACTTGGTCCTTGTCAGATTTGATGTGGACCTTCCTGCTTCCCTGGTTCTTGAGATCATGTCCCTTTTGGAGGCGGAGGAACTCAGCATCCCTTAAGCAAACCAGAGGAATATGCTGTAGCTTGTCTTATCAGTCCTTTCTTTGTTCCACCAAGCACAGAAACATGTCTTGCTAGTCACAGACGGTGAGTAATTTAGCAGGAGAGTCTTCAAGAGCATCATTAAGTTCTGTCACTGCTTCTGAGGGACAGAAAAATATGCATGAGGATGTTTATTTTGCTTCACTTTAATCCGGCACCTGGCTTGTTGAAGTTAAATGTCAGTGTGCACATCTCCCATCGCTCTATTGGTCATCCTTAATGATTTTGCTTGTCTTGGAATACATTAACCTTCCTTCCCCCATCCTCCTGCCATTCTTTATGCTGCCTTCAGCTTCCATTTGGAGCTCTGTCGCCTCCCAGCACCCTTTGGAGGGAAGTGCTGTCTGTCCCGACACAGCGACGCTGCATCCCATATTTGCTTTAAGCTGACACGACTGCAGGTTTTCACTAACTGGGTCAATCCTGCCCTCACTCAGGACAGTGTGTCCCCTGGCACTGGTGCTCGTGCTGCCACATGGCAAAGCTGGGCAGGGAGCTGTTTGGGCTGCGATGGGGGAGAGGACAGGACAAACCTCTTCTGATAACCACAAAAATCCCCGAAACTGCAACTGGAATAGTTTGTCTGGGGCTGAACAAGGTGGCAGTCAAAGTGTTGAATATCACTGGTACTGGGAATAGATGTTTTCAGCCTTCAGCACGTTCTCCTACAGTGTTCCTACCTCCTGCTCCTTGTGGTCCTCCCCTGTCCTTACTCTGCTCTGCATGTGTCAAGCTCCCCAGCATTTTCTGAGCAACCTGTTCTGGTGAAAGGTGTCGCTGTCCATGGCACGGGGGTTGGAACCAGGTGATCTTTAAGGTCCCTTCCAACCCAGGCCATTCTACGATGATTTTACCATTTTACTTTCTTAGCAGCTCTGTTGCGAAGTCTCCGTGGCTGCTGCTTGGTCTCTAAGGTGTGGGTGTTCTTACCACTGAACTGCTCTCCCTGATGTGTTGCTTTTCCAAATAAAAGCAGATTAACTTTAGTCCCGTGTCTGTGTAGCGTAGCTGAAGTGTAGAGTTAATTGAGACATACAGATCCTTAAATTATCCCTGAAATCGTTCAAAGAGAGGACTGCTCTGTTACAGGCTGGGCATGAATATGTGAACTCCTGACCGCTTGCTGATCTGGGAATTCATTGCCTTAAAGGCACAAACAGAAGTGCAGTGAGGTTGACAGAGATAGTGCATGCTCAGATCAGCCTAAAATGTCTTCTGGAGAGGCTGATCTTTGCAGTGGTGGGTATTGAGAAAGTGCAACGCGCCGCATCTCTCGCGGGGCTATTTCCATAGGCTTAGTCATGTAGAAAAAGAGTAGGTGGTCAAGGATTAGTGCTGGCAGAGCTAACTCCTGTTCTTTTGCATTGCTAATGATGAACGCTGTCTTCCACCTCACATCACCAGATGATTTCTTTTGAGAGCTCCGTGGCAGGCAGCCACACTTTTCCCGCAGATTCTTTTGACTCGTGCGTTACACTTAGAAAATGGGCAAATGGAAACTCTGGCAGCTGCCTGACTTCCTCTCAAAAAGAAAAGGTTCCCTAAATCTCAGCTGGTTCACAGACTCGGTTCAAATGTTTCGCATTTGGATCCATTCCTATAGCTTTCGGGCCTATATTACTGAAGGAAAAAATCTGCTTAATATTCCTACGGAGAGTATGTGGAGTGCAAATTGCTTAGTTGAACTGCTCGCAGCTCCTGTAGACGTGGAAAGCTGCTTGGAATGGATGGATGGAAGATCTGCTCGTTTGCCATTAGTATTCCTGGGACTGAGGTGCTCCTTCTGGCACTGCTCGTGTCAGTGTTTGACATGTGTTTATCTGGTGACAAGTCAGCCCTGCCCAGCGAACAAGAAGTTGTGATGCACAGCCTGCAGGCTCCAGTGTCTCCCAAACCTCGGGATGCACAGGAGCAATTGTATTTCCCTGGAAGCTCTAGGCAGACTCATATACCTTAATTCTAGACAGACTCATATACACCTTAATTTTTGCCATCTAGTATTGTTGGATTTGGTTCTGAGAAAGTGTGGGTGCTGCTCTGTATGGAGAGGGGAGAGGCTGGCTAAGAGTCCAAAGCCTGGTCTTAGTAAATCGGGGGGGTTGTGTAGAAGAGAGATGACTTAGAGGGATTTGAGAACAAACCAAGAACTAAATGCAAGAAAATATTACAGCCCCGAGGCGGGAAAAAAAATGTGCATTTCCTTGTTTCTCCCAAGACATTGTTGAGTGATGGCTCGATTTTTATCTGGTAGCACCTTTGTTTTCTCCTTCAGCCTTTTTTTTGGGGGACTTTGTGACTAAAAGAACCCTCAGTCTGTTTCTGTGTTCTGAGTGTTTTTCTTTGATTTGAGAAGAATCATAAATCTTTAAAAATCCAAACCCCAGCTCCCAGAAATTACGGGTCACTCTAAAGTTTTTTCAGCCATTAACAGTGAAGTGAATAGATTTTAGTAACCCTATCTGGAGAAGTGTGTTGTCTAAAAAACCCCAAACTTAATGTAACTTGTTCCTGATTGGCTTCAGCAAGTTAAATATTTTTGCCCACAGTGTTTGTCCTAATCTTTCTGGGTAACCTGCAGTTGGCTGGCAGAATAAAGGCTCGGGTTATCAGGGTGGCAGAATTTACTGAGCTTTAACCCCTGTGAACTTCATGTTCTTACATCCAAAATGCGTCACGACTTGCTGTGAAGGGCTTGAAAATAGTACAGAGTAAGTTTTTGGCTGTAATTTTAGTAAACATGGACATTGAAGTGAGAGGTCTCTAGAGCGGAGGAAAACTTCCTTTAAAAACTTCCACTTGACACTTTTTTTTACTGTCGGGAGTCTTGAAATTTATTTTAAACTCCTGATTCACTGGGAACAGCTGACAAAGCTGAGTAGGCCTAGATGTGATCCTCAGTGCCTTGGAGAAGCTTTGGAGACCTCTTGGTCAGCAGAGCCATCCTGACAAGGAACATAAGGAGTGCGCTGGTGTAGGTCTGGCATCGGGTACAGAATCCACCTAGAAATACTCCTTTTTTTCCCCTGGTGGTGTCAGACAGGTGGTGATTCAGCTTCCAAAACAAGCTGCTACTGGTTTGCAATGCAAGTAGAATGAATGTGGAACTGCTCCCAGCAGAAAGAAACATTTCTGGGAAGCAAGCTGGAGTGTTTCCAAACCAGTGTCCCATGGAAGACAAGAAGCATTATTAGAAGAGGCTGAAGGCACAGTAGGGGAGAAGTGTCATATCTTGACAAGTGAAGCCTGTGGGTGTTGAGCATGGGAGAGAGGTTAAATCACCCTTTCAGATCCTATGTGAGGTAATTCATCCTTTTGAGCTATTTATGGCCACTTATCTATTGGCTGCCATCGGGATAAATACGGGTTTGGTTTCTGTCTTGCAGACCCAGGGCTATAACAGTAACCAAAAGGCTGCATTTCTGTCTGGGTTTGTGGCTGAGTCACTGTGGGATTTCTTACAGCACATGCATTTGTTCTATTAGAGTTGGCTTTTCTGAATCAGAATTTATGAGATCTCAAGCTTCAAGCCTCTCGTGTGTTGTCCCAACTTCATAAATGCTGAAGAAGTGGGAGTTAAGAACCCTGCTATTAAACCCAAAATAAACCACTTTCTACATACATTGAGCAAACTTCTGGCTTTCCTCGATTACCTAATGCGGGGAGAGAGCTGATGGTTTTGGCTTGGAGGTGACAGTAAAACCTGCCCTATTTTCAGTCTATTTATTTTGAAAAACTTGCACAGCTGAGTTTATGGGAGTTTTGTATTTTCAGACCAAACTCAGCACCTTTCAGGAGCTCTTGAGGGCTCTTGTTTTCCTATTAGATGGGTTCTAAATAGAGCGTTCATCTTCTCCCAGGAAATACTTGCTGGCTTGGGTTTTAATTAAAACCTGAATTTCAGTCACGACAAACTACAGGATGCCAGGAAACACTTGAAAATTTTCTCCCAACCTTGTGTCATGTTTAACAAAGGTTTTTACCTTTTTGTAAATAAATAGGGATGTGTTCAGTAAGGATCATTCTATAAATAAACAGAGGGATTCAGCATCTGTTAAACTCTTGCCTCACAGCTGAAATTACTGTGGCCAGAAGAACTGAAAATTATTTGATGTTGCTTGTCTGAACTCCCCATTTATTTTTCAGGTAGTGCATAAATGCAGCACAAACACCTGTCAGGAAGAGCTTGTGTGTTGAGATGGTGGGTGGCATGCAGCCAGGTGAGCAGTGCTCATGGGGTCTCAGAGTTTGTTGTGCCTGCAGAAGGTGAGGCAGGTTTTTTAGAGGAGACATTTGAAGATCAGCAGCACCAAAGGTTTGCCAAACCCTTCCCAGACTGAAGAGCAGTCCTGGAGAGTGTGGGTGTTTTGAATCTCCTTTTCAAAAAATGAGTGCTTATGTGATAGAGTGATAACAAGTGAGCAGAATTAGGAGCTGGCCTCTGGATGCTGAAGAGGTGGAGGGTGTACTGAGAGAGTGGAAGGCACAAGCAGCATGGATAAAGTGCTGGAGTTGGTGTTTCTCACCAAAATGCTGCAGCTGGCATATCTGGCCCATGACCTGACACGTCTGCTGTTTCTCTTCTTGCTTAACTCTCTGAAGGAAATGTAAACTATAATTTTGTTTTTCATCCAGTGCTTGGTTGTCCCATATCGGAGCATTTAAACAATCTGCTTTGCCTCCCTTTTCTTTTCAGATGAAGCACCAGAGATGCTGTCTGACCTAGTTTTAACTTCACATGTACTAAAATGGTTGAATTTTATATGCACTGGCAACTTTCCTTTTTGCTTAAATAAGGGGGAGGGATTCTATTCTTAATTAAATACACCACACTGGAGATTTATAGACACTTGGCATGACCTGGCAGGCAATCTGGATAATTCCTGATTGATCTAGTAGCAAGTATTCTTTTTATTTTAGTGCTTTCACATTTAGTTCATTAACAAACTAACAAAAGTTTAACAAACTAACAAAAGTTTAACAAACTAACTGACATATAATGGCGAATTCACTGAACATGAAGTCTTTAGAGTGGTGTACTGGCTTGAGTTAGGCTGAAGTTACCCACATTAAAAGTGATTTTGCTACAATGGAAGTATAAATGCTTTATCCATCAAAATTTTTGTTTTGCAGATGGCTTATTCAATCAGTACATCAGTCAGCAAGAGTACAAACCTCGCTGGGGGCAGATTATCCCCAAAAGCACCAAAGGTAAGGACATTTCTTAAGATAGAACTCATGTACTGCCAGTTCTGTCTTGTTCCTTTGAGAATATTGAGCAAGAAAATGATGCAAGAAAGTCTCCTCTAGGACAGTTCTTCTAGGGAATGGTTTGTTCTGTGAAGAAGTTGCATTTGTCTGCAAAATCAGTGAAATGCAGCCTGGTCTCTGGCTGAGTGAGGAACACTGCAGGAATACTTGCTGTAATTTCAAGGATAGATCATGAGTCCAGTAACAAATCCTGGGATATAGCTTGAACATGAGAACAGTTACCTGTGTTACTGGATTTAACACATGGAATTGACTTAAACTCAGCTTAAAGCAAAGAGTGACACATAAATGCGTTGTCTGAACAGGGAGTGTTTTAAATGAGATGCATCCTTTGCAGTCTTTGTTATGTAGTAAATCTAAACTGCAGAATCTTTCTCTGTTGGTTTCTGCCTTGAGAACAGACTTGCAGCAGCATCCTTGACTGCAGAGTACAAAACTCACTGTTACACAGCAACTGTAGGATCCAAGGTGACAATTGCCAAATGTGGAGCACTGTCCCCAAGCCCCTTGGGAAGGGTTATCAGGAACACAGCCAGATTCTTTTCCAGCAGAACATGGGTTATCCTACTAATGTTGCTTCCCGTGGATGGCACCTGTCCTGGAAGCTTAATGTATCTAAAGTGGTTGGAAAGCTGCTTTGATGGAACAGTTGGGATGCCCTTATATGTGAGGATAACTGGTGCAAAGCCAGCTGTGCTGTGTCACTCCATCACCTCCTTGCTCCTGTCCCAGGGGTGCATTACCCTGTCAGCTGAGTATCTGTTCTCACAGCTCAGCCCTCTCTCGGGTGGAGAGAGAGGGAAGGGGAGCCAAAGGCTGGCCATGTCCTCACTGCTGGAGAGCTGGAGGGATAGCTCAGAACTCTTCTGTGAGCACCTGTGTGCTCCAGGAATTCTGAAGCTCCTTTCCAAGGCACTCAGAGTTGTAGTAGAGTATTACCTTTTGCTCTCTGTACTGTCAGTCACCAGATAAGTCACTATAAAACTTTTTGCAGTTTATAATGCACAGAGGAATATTACCTGGGAAAAGTGTTAAGCTAATAAAAGCTTTAAGGTAATGCCTAAAGAAGGGTGACTCACTGAGTTGCTCCGCTTCTGTATTGAGGTTGTAGCTTTCCTTGGTTTAAAAATATAATGGAAAACATTCTCCTCCCTCTTTTTTGAAGGTGATGGAGAAGACAGTCGACCAGGGATGAGAGGTGGCCATCAGATGGTTATAGATGTGCAGACAGGTGAGTAGTTGTTACATTTCTTAACTGACTTAATTATTTAATCAGCTGTTTTACAGATTAATATGCAAATGTGGTATTCTTCAGAGACTCTCTTAGCTTCAGGTTTTGAGGAAAAAATATTGCACTTTCTTATAGTTGGATTAAATACTCTACTTTCTCTCTGGAACTGTATTCCAGCTGCCTTTCTCACCCCTTCTTCTCTATTAATTCTCTGTTATGCCTTAGCCATTGTCTTGTCTTAACTAAGAAAGCAAGAACAATTGGTTTTAATTTTTTGTTCCTCCTACCCTCTTAGAGCAGGAGCTCAAACAAGAACAGAGAAATTAGGGATAATAATTTCCCTTATCTGCTACAGACTGTGCTCTTTGGAATAGTGCTCAAGCAATAGATCTGATGTGTTGAAACATTCTTTGTATTTTGGTTGGACTGGCTTCTAATTTCCACAGTGTGCAAGAAACTCCTGTTAAATGTAACTTGTTAGATGTTTTTTACAAAAATGTTTCCTGTAGCAGTTTAAAGAATGGTTCAGCCTCTGCTTCAGAGAACCTGCAGAGCAAAGAAAGGAGGGTGGTGTTTCAGTAGCAGTTCCAGTGATAGTTGTTTTCTGTGATTTTCTTTGTCTTGCTTTTATTTCGATTCCTGTGGCACGTCAGCCCTTGCTAAAATAAGGAAAGCATCTGCCTGAGTCTTTGCTGTGTGAGTGAAAGGATTGTTCTTAGGAAAGGAGAAACAAGATCAGGGTGTGATTAATGGAGAGGAATATAGGGTGGCATTGAGGGAGCTGGCACAAAAATGCCCATGGCCGTATCTGCCATGGTCACACGGACGGGCCCTGAGCATGTGACAGGGCAGTCCCTTCAGGAGTGATTTGCTAAGTCATAGTGAACAAGCAAAAATGTGGCTGCAGTCTCTGGCTGTTGCTCAGAGTGTAGTTACTGCTCTGGAGGAAGCACTCGAGTTATTTTGTGTATGAAAGCAAACTTTTTATTTTTGGTAGAAGAGGTTTGAGATTGATTAGACCAAAACGCTGCTGGGGAATTGCTGGTGACTCCTACAAAGAGGCTGGGAACGCTCCCTAGTGGCCTCAGGGATAAGTAGACACTGAGTGTTTCACAAGAGCTTGGAAGAAACATGATCCTTGTCAACTTGGAAACGATAGTCCATTAGACCTTGTGAAAATAATATATCCATGGCAGTGTGAGCCCTCCTTTCCATCCCTGTTGGTTTTCTTAAGTCCTTGTAAGCCTGTTAGCTCTGCCTTGGACTTGACTTGAGCTCTCACTCTGCTTTAACAAGGCAGTAAAAACCATATATATTTACTTTTCTTTTTTTTCTTTTTTTTTTTAATGTGCACAAAAGTGTCTGGAGAGCCCCTACAGGGGTGGAGTCCCAGTGTGGGAGAACTGGATCTCCCTCTCTCATGCTGGCCCTTCCTTCCTGCAGCTCTGTCCAGGGGTGGTGGGATACCTTCCCAAAGTTTCTCTGTGGGCTGTTTGGGAAGTTGCTCTTAGTTTTGCACCCAGGTCCACTGAGGATTGTAAAAGCCAGAATGTTTTTGAGATTATCAGTTTTGTCATTTCATTTGGGTCATGACAGACCAGGGGGAACTTCTTGGGGCTGTTATCTTTAAAACCAGGAATTGCTGATTTGCTGGAGTTTTCCTTTTGAATATAGGTGGTGTTTAATGAGCTGGTGGGAATTTAGCCAGTTATGTCAGGATGTGTTTTACAGAATGGAGCTGTAAAACTCCCTGGCTAACCTTGAGCAAATACAGTGTTAGTGGAAAAAGGAGCAGTGGTTTACTCTTTCCTTCAAAGACAGCCTCCCTGCCTTACCCCCACGCTTGCTGAATTGGGGGTTTTTTGTCCTTTGGCAACTGAGGAAAAATCATCTCACTTTGCACTCCTTGTTACAGGGGTGAGGTCCTTCTCAACACTGAGTATTTTCTTCAACTTTAATCTTTTGGAAATTAAGTGAAACATCAAAATCATACTTCTAAGGAGATTCTGAAGTTTCATACCACATAGAATACGTGTGGGAAGTGAATTTTCATCTCTGATGTCCAGACCTGCTGTAGCTATAGCTGAGCTATAAGTGGTTCTGTGCTTTGATTACCCTCAAGGAAATATTAACCAGTTATTACTGACTACAAAAATATGTTCAATTTTAATTTCTTTAACAACACTGAGCCTCCTGGATGCACATGTTGGTGTTAGGATAGAGGATATGGATTGGGAAGCAGTGGAACTAGATCTTAAGTTCCTGATAGTGCATTGAGTCACTGAGACTGTTTCTCAGTTTCAGGTAGGATACAGTTTAACTTTGTCTAAACTGCCTTTTAGAATGTTTTGTCTTGCTACATAAAGTAAGCTAAAAATGAGGAATTACTGATTCTTATAATGCCTTCCATGCTTTTAATCATAGTAACACTCAGACTGGAATGATTCTGGCTGGCAGAATTAGGAAGTTGGGTTTGGTGTACATGTGCAGGAACATTAAGACTCAATCACAGTTACAGCTGAAACCACTGTTAGGTGCTTGAAAGCTTTAGACTCTAAATGAAAACAGAAGGCTTTTGTTATTCCTGCTTTTTCCTGCAAGGTACATGTCTCATGGAGTTCTCCACTGGGGAAGCTGGATAGTCCTCTGTGCTTTTATACCAGGAAGGGAAGGTATTTGAGTAGTCACAACCAAGGTACATGAATTAAAACAAGTATCCAAAAAATCCCCCCAGCCTACAGGAGAACACAGTGGTGTGTGCTGAATGTCAGTCATGAAAAGCTGTTTATGTAGGCCCTGGTGAAATATCTGAGCAGTAAAACACAGGATTTTGTGTAGAACTGTATTCCCAGGGGCATTGAGCCCTAATGCAGTTTTGGATGAGGATGTTGGGATCTGGCACTGGAACCTTATTAACAGAACTTGGAGTCTGCCATCTCAGGGCTCTTTATAGTTCAGATATGGCACACTTTTCAAAATTCCAGTGCTTATTCTGGAAGAAAGTGGGAACAGGTAAGTGAATCGCCAAATGCAAGCTTTAAGGAAAAAAAAAAAATCAGTATTTTAGAGCAATATGTGTGCTGTGTTTTGGAGATTTGAGTTGTAATTCCACAGGTAAGGTGGAATTGATCTCCTCTGCCCTTACAGGGCAGGCCCAGTTTTATGTGAATGACCACAGTGCATAAAGCCACATAATTTATTTTGGTAACAAACTTACAGACTCTAGAGAAATTATCCTATTAAAAAAAAATCTTATGTGTTAAATCCCACTTTTTTAAACTTTCAGCTTCGAGTTCACTAAGCTAAAGCCTTTTGAAGTTTTCCAGTGAGCCTGTTGCAGAAACAATAGCAAAGCAATCAGGATGATTTTCTTGGGTCTCCATTTCTCTTCTTTTTGGCAAGTGAAACAGTTTTTTGAGGAAAAAAATATTAGTCTTTACTGATGTTACCTCTGTTCACTCACTGAAATACGACTACTCTGTAATTTTGTTTGTATGTTATTTTGCTTTTCCTTTTGTTGGAAGGAGTCCCGTTTGCCTCCTCCTTTTGGATAAGTGAGAACAAAGCTGTAGGTTGGGAACACAGGGAGAGGCAGAGCAGTGGGCCCAGCGTGCCCCTGGTATATGTGGGCAGCGCAGTGGAAATGACAAGGCTGGTTCAAAAGCAGCATGGAAAGATGAAAAGGATGAAGAGAGAGCAGCAGACATGAAGGATGCTGTTTTGCCTGAGGAAAACACTGCTATCCATAAGATATTTAAAGACAGGACTTGTGTACAAGATGAAGGGATCTCTGAAACAAAACACAGATGGCTTCTAAGCTCTGAAACACAAACAGCTGCTGAATCCTGGAGGTTACTTAACTTCATGATGCTTTCACATTTGAGAGGAAGACTTTGCCTAGCCTGAAAAAAACTTGCATCCAGCCAACATCTACAGTCAACTGTAGCTCAGAAACAGAGGGGTGTGATACTGCAAGAAAACTTAGGTCTGGTTTTATATTTATGCTCTTAAGTGCTCCTCACAAAGTGGGCAATGCTGCTGGCACATAATTAAATCTGTGGCTGCTACGTGGGGAAGTGATGTCTTTTCATAGAAGGCTTTTGAGATACCAGTAGCGTGTCCTTGTGAGGAAGACCAACAACCTGCATGGCCAACAGGTTAGGGAGGGGGATATTCCTCTCTTTGGTGCTCTGGAGTGTGGCTGTGCTTGGTGTTGGCTCTTCAGGACAATCAGGTTTGTGTCAAACTGAGTCCCTGAAGGGCCACCAGGGTGGTCAGAGCTGGAGCATGTGATGTGTGAGGAGATGCTTACTTAGGCAGCTGGTTTTGTACAGGCAGTGAGAAGGGTCATGGGAGGATCTTAGAGCTGGTGGGATCATGGAGATGGCCAGGCTCGTTTTGGAGGGAGAAGAGGGATAGGATAAAGGGTGTGAAATATTAGGAATTTAAAAAAATTGCAATGGAGATAATCAGTCACTGCAGCAGGGATCCAGAGTGAAATATCCATCCCTGCAGATACTCAGAGTGTAATGAGTGATTCCCTGTGGAGCCTGGTCTCTGCTGAAGTCAGTTCTGCTGTGAGGGGTTTGGGAGGTGACTGTTGGACCAGATATCCTAGAGAGGTTTTAGGTCCATAATTCTTCCATGCTCTGTGGAGAACTGTTCTAGCAGAGACATGGAGAAACCATTTGACTAAAGCCTGTAATGAAATATGTCACCAGAATCGGAATGTGTTCCTTGTGGCTGTGTATTAGAAGGTAAAACAGGGATGCTCAGGCACACCAAGCAGCTTTTGTCAGCCTGGCCATAGCAGTTTGCCACCTCACATCCTGGTTGGATGACCTGCTGTACCAAAATGCCCCCCAGGATTTCACCACATGGAGAAGGTGGAGTTAACAGGAGTTAGAAAAGAGTGAACCCGGGCTGAAACTGCCCCGGGATATTTGGTATTTAACAGGGGTTGGAGAAAGATGCTTTACATACTTGTCTGAAAAATAGAAATTAATGAGAGATTGACAGGAAATTTGTTTAATTTTGGGAATATGTGTCTTCTAATTTGAGGAGTGCTCTGGCACCTTTTAGTCATCCAGACAGTAAAGGAAGAGAAGAATTCAGATATTGCAGAAACATTTTTGTCTGAGCAAGCAGTTTAGAAATATCCACAGAACATATTTAATTCAAAGTGTTCAGTTTGTATTCAGAAATAAATGTAGAGGAAATAAGGTGAAGATGCTGGAGGAGAAATTCGACTTCCTAAATGTAGCTGGTGAAAGCTTTGGGTAAATATAATTGCTTTCATGTTTTTTCCTGTTGCCTTGCAGGTAGGTTTGAAAATTCTTCTCTACCCCTGAAGCAGAATAGAGACTTGCTTTAATAAAGCACCATCAATATTGCTGTGTTACACATTGCTTGGATACAAAGGGAGAACCCTGCCCTCCTTGAGCTCCCCAGTGCTGCCAGACTAGGAATGGTTGTATTGGTGTGAGGCTGCTGGGCTCCCCTCCAGCTGCCTCACCCTGTGCCTACAGTTTGTGCTCTCTGCCCTCTTCTTTTGAGTGTTTATTGATATGTTGGTGAGGTGGGAATTCCTGGAGTGCTGGGAATGCACCCTGGATCTGTCCTGGTTGGATCTCTGCATACAAGGTGGAAAAATAACCCTCCCATAAAATCAGAACTAACAGAGCAGAAGGGTGATTCTGCTTGGGGAACAGAGTGAAGCTTGACTTGGAAAAAAGCTAGCCAATAAAAGACTCAAACCCAAACAAATGTTTTCCTTATAACATGGGAGAACCACTGCAAAATTGAGAACTACAAAAAATTATTTTCTTGTAATTTCCAGCAACAGAGACATTTATGCATTGAGAAATACTTCTTTTAAAATACAGAAACTTCCTCTAAACTATGTATACAGTTCTGCAATAAGGCATAAAACTCCAAAATGATAGTCATTGGGTCTAGATAGTGGTGGAGCCTTTCTTTGGTGTGAGCTCCAGTTTTCCATCATGATGAAAACTGAGCCTGGCAGAGTGTTGCTGTCCCCCTGTGTTCTCAGTGTCACTCTGGGGATGCTCTCAGTGGCACCAGCCCGCTGCTCCTCCCTCAGTCTCACATGCCATTAATCCTGTCAGCTTGGTTTAGGTAACTCTCAGAAGCTGAGTTTTCATGGGATTCATTCAGGTTTGCTATTAAATTTCATGTGAGCCAACAAAGCCTTTCCAGGCAGGCCTGACGTTTTGGCAAGGCCCCAGGAGGATATTTAGCCGGTGCCAAATCTTTTATTTTTCTCGGCTATCAATGAAGCTGTTGTGGTGATGTGGGTTTTGTGAGCTGTGAGAATTTATGTGCACAAAGGGACCTGCTCTTTGCAGGGAACACTGGGAGCCCTGAGTCCAGGAGGAAGGGTAATTAAAGTTAATGAACCAGGGTAACCTTTCCATGGTGATGACCACTATCCTGATGGTAGGTAAGGGTCAGGGACTAGTCCCATTTTGTAATCATGCTTCTAACTCTGCTATTTAATTGGTGTTGGATTAAAAATTGGCCATTACCTCCTTAATAGAACTGGTTTGTGGATTTTAAAGGACTTTTTCAAAGCTCTACAGGTCTTGAGGGGCTTGTTCTTTTTGGAGATGGCTTTGTTTTGTGTTTTAATGCAGGCTAAAAATGAAGTATTTTTAGCATTTGAGACCAGATAGTGATGTTTCTATAATGGGAGCAGTTTAGTTATCTCTCCATGGCAGAACAGAGACTTGTCTTAAATACTTCCCCTGTTCAGGGGCTTCATCTGGCTTTGTCAGTGAGTCTGAGCATCCTTTGGACTTGCTGTGCATGGAGCACTTGTGGGTTTGAGGCGACAGGCCTGAAACACTGACTCAAATCTGTAACTCTTCTGCTTACCTGCTTTTGTGCCATCAGGTAAGTGACTTCATGCAAGGCACTTCTCTTAAAGAGGATTCCATAACTGAAGTTAATTTTTCTTTCTAAGGGATGGACTAAACAGAAAGACTTTTTCTGCTCCTATTTCAGAAGTCTTGCTGATGTATAAATCTTGCACCAGACAGGGTACAAGCTTGAGATGTCATTGATAGACTGAGTGCACAGGATCCAAAATGTTAAATATTGTTCATTTGTCTGTCTGGAATTTTAATCAGAAGGCTGTGGGTTTGATTGCCTCTTATGTAAATGTAGAAATAGAAAATGACTCTCTGAGAATTGGCTGACTATCAATCTTAAAAACTTCCATTACTAAACCACACCACATTTCTTTGTCTCGGTGACTGGTTCTGTTCAAAGAAGAGTGGTGTTTTAAGTAAAAATTGGTTTGAATTCCTCTTCTCAACATTTGTCACAGGTGTTTTGGAGATGTTAGCCTGTTTAAAGAGATTTTTCCTCAAGCAAAATTAACATGTTCTTACTTTTTTTAATAGAAACTGTTTATCTGTTTGGTGGCTGGGATGGAACTCAGGATCTGGCTGATTTCTGGGCATACAGCGTGAAGGAAAACCAGTGGACCTGTATATCCAGGGATACTGAGAAAGAGGTGAGTTCTACAAACATCCACATTGTTAAAAATACATGGATTGTTGCTCCGAAAAGTGCCCCTTCTGAAGTGCTTGTGTTGAAGTGCAGCTGCAGTGAGAGCCACAGAGTTCAGACCTTCAAGTTCTGAAGACTTTTGAAATGCTTACATGGGGAAAATGTGAGCTGGATGTGGCTTTGAAGTGTTCAGATTCCTGGAGGGGAAAGGTTTATTTCTCAAAAGCAGAATGATCAGCCAAAAACCAGCTCAGCAAGTGGAACATGAGTTAAATAATTTTATATGGCTGAACAACCAGACTTATCACAGAATGGTTTGGGTTGGAAGGGACCTTAAAGATCATCCAGTTCCAGCCCTCTTGCCATGGAGAGGGACACCCCTTCCAAAAAGAACTTGCTAATAAACCTCTGAGACTCAATGCTGGTGTTGAGCTTGAGAAACAAATTGATTATTTTTTTAGCTTCTGTCAAAAATGAGTAGAAAGGGACAACTAACAGATGGAATTCTAGAGAACAGGGGTAACTGCCAAAGGCTACACAACCCCAAGAGCTTTCGTGGAATTCATCTGAGCCATTTTCTTGGCCTGTTTTGCCCAGTGTTTGACGTATGAAAAGTGAAATGAATGTAGCTTGGGTTATGGGAGGTAACAAAAAAGGTCCTTTGGCTTGTACAGTTCATTTTACTGAACACTGTGAAGTGTTCAAGTTCCATGTGGTTATTGTGTGTCGAGTTTGTTACTGGTTTTGTCTGGGCATAAGTTCAGGAAATTCATGCAGCCTCTAGAAGGTGTGAAAAGTTTGAGATTCCACCACTTTTTGACAAATTCATGAGTGAATTTCTTCAACTATTTGAAAAAAATATAAAGTCTCCTTTCCCGCTTGTGTTTTCCCAGTTTCTTGTCATGGCTAGTTTTGTGAGCTTCCGTACAAGATTAAATAACCCTTTAATATTGTCATTTTTTTTCCTCAGCAAAGGTTTTTAGAGGTTATAATCAAGTAGGACAATTAGCCTGAGCTGGAAAAAAAATAAAATCTCATAGTGAGGCACTTCCTGTAGCCTTCAAATCTCTGTCATGCACTTACTGCTTGTAACATCCTTTATAAAATGGGCAATAACAAAACCAAACATGATACTCTGGTTTCCATCATAACAGAGCTATGTAAAGGTATAATTATTATATTTGTATATTGCTCAGTACATACATTTGTCACACTCAGGATGCAGTGAAACAGGGCCTTCCTCAAAAGGGGTTATGGTGTTTTCTCCCTGCACAAACCAGTGTGGGTTGGTCTGGTGTTTGAGGGATTCCTTTCCTTCCTCACTGGGATCCTGCTGTACCACGTTGGGTTTCTCTAAAGCTTAGAAGGCCTGGCTGGGATGGTTTCTCTTCAAGTTCCTCCTGCCTGACTCTAGCAGGGTAACACAGGGGTGGGAGGAAGGAGGGATACCCAAAAACAGGTCTGTGGAGGAGACACAGTAGAAGAGATGTGAGTTGTTACAAGGAAGAGGCCATAAAGGGATTTTGGAGGAAAAACATAACAGGGTGTAGTGGAAGATCAGGAAATTCAAAGGGAAGATGGGAAGGGATTTAAGGATGAGAGGAAGGATGATAGAGGAATTTTTAAAAAGTGGAGAATAGTTGAGTGTATTGAGGATGTATTTAATGTAGAAAAGTGTGAAGAAGTGTGGGTGGCTTTAGAAAGGGGGTTCTTGAAGGGCTCTTTGTGACCAGCTTGAGGGGGGCCCATATGAGCCTTGTGGAGTTCAACGAGGCCAAGTGCACATGGATTGGGGCAGTCCCAGGAACAAATAGAGGCTGAGCAGGGAATGGATTGAGAGCAGCCCTGAGGAGAAGGACTTGGGGGTGTCGATGGATGAGAAGCTCAAGGTGTCTCAGCCATGTGGTCTCACAGCCCAGAAATTTCAGTCATATCCTGGGCTGCACCAAGTGAGGGGTTTCTGCCCCTTTACTCTAGTGAAATCCTCCTGCAGAGCTCCCTCCAGCCCTGGGAACAACAGCAGGACCAGATGGAGCTGCTGGAGAGAGTGCAGAGGAGGCCCTGGAGATGCTGCAGGGCTGGAACCCCTCTGCTCTGGAGCCAGGCTGGGAGAGCCTGGAGAAGAGAAGGCTCCAGGGACACCTGAGAGCCCCTTGCAGGGCCTAGAGGGGCTCCAGGAGAGCTGCAGAGGGACTGGGGACAAGTGTGGGTAGTGACAAGGGGGAATGACTCTAAACTGGAAGAGGACAGGTTTAGATGGGATATTGGGAAGAAATTCTTGGCTGTGAGGGTGGGCAGGCCCTGGCACAGGTTGCCCAGAGGAGCTGTGGCTGCCCCATCCTGGAAGTGTCCAAGGCCAGGTTGGAACAACGTGACAGAAGGTGTCCCTGCCCAGGGCGGGGAACTGGCTGATCCTTAAGGTTCCTTCCAGTCCAAACCATTCCATGATTCTGTGATATGATCTGCAGTGTTGTCCAGAAGGAGAACTGCTGAGCCACAATCCAGGGGTTTGGTGACCTACCAAGATACAGTGAACTGGCAACTGCTATACTTGGAAGCCACCAATGGATTGTTTTTTGGGTTTTTTGGTCATTTGGTAATTTTTTTTTCCCAAAGAGATCTGAATAAAACCTGATTTAGAAATGAAAAGGTCAATCTTAAACTTTGAGAAGTAAATTCAAAAACTCCAGATGTTTCTCTAATAGGGACATCAACTGTTCGCAAACAGTTTGCAAAAAGGAAATGTCTGTTGACATGGAATTTTGAAAAATATTCAGAGTAGATTCCAGTAGGGCTTAATCTTGTTTTGTTGTATTGTGCTGGTTCTGCTTTTGGCTCTTTTGTTCTAATTAATCAGTGACAGTGGTTAAATTAGCCATTCAATAATTGAGCTTGGACAAGAGCAGAATATGGTAAAAATTGCATCTTACCCAGTGTTATTATGGGGAATAATGCACAGTAATGGTTTTGGGATAAAGGTGCTGGAAGCTTCTGTCTCAATGCATCATGAAAAGGTTGTGTGACTTTAGCAAACTCTTTGGCTGCTGTTTTTCAAAATTTGCCAGTGAGGTCTCTCTTTGTTACCTGATGTTGCATTTGTCTTTTTTGACAGTTAGACCATCAAAGCTAATTTTCCACAGCTCTTTTTCATAGAATCATTGAATAGATGAGCTTGGAAAAGCCCTCTTAAGATCATCATCTCCAACCATTTACCCAGCACTGCCAAGGCCACCACTAAACCATGTCCCCAGGTGCCACATCTACACAGCTTTTAA
This sequence comes from Xenops minutus, assembly GCA_035221455.1. Lineage (NCBI taxonomy): Eukaryota > Metazoa > Chordata > Aves > Passeriformes > Furnariidae > Xenops > Xenops minutus. The sequence goes on along the minus strand of JAWWEE010000040.1, from coordinate 2,083,666 downwards.
ATCCCTCCAAGGATGGGGACTCACCACTGCTCTGGGCAGCTGTGCCAGGGCTGGACAGCCCTTTTCATGGAGAAATTTTCCTGAATATCCATACTAAACCTCCTCTGGCCCAGCCTGAGGCCGTTCCCTCTCCTCCTGTCCCTGTTCCCTGGGGGCAGAGCCCGACCTGCCTCGGTTTCCCCCCTCCTGTCAGGGAGTTGCAGAGCCAGAAGGTGCCCCCTGAGCCTCCTTTTGTCCAGGCTGAGCCCCCCCAGCTCCCTCAGCTGCTCCTGCTGCTCCAGCCCCTTCCCAGCTTCCTTCCCTTCCCTGCACACGCTCCAGCCCCTCAATGTCTCTGCTGTCTGTCTGGCAAACCTGCTCACAGCACTGCTGGAGTAGCTGAGCACTGAAAAAGGATGTCTGGAGGACTTGCTGGCAGTGTTGGTGTAGGAACCACCACTGTTGATGGGCAAACAGACCCCACCATCCCTGGATCCAGTGAGGTTTCTGCAATCCTTGTCAAATCCTCTTCCTGAAGCTGCATCCTTCCAGGGAGATGCTCCATGGAGCAGCTCAGGACCTCTCAACTTAGACTCAGCTCCTGTCTGCTCTGTGACAGCCCTACAAATCAGTCAGCACGAGGCACAGCCAAAACAGGTTTGGTTTAAGAGCCTTTAAAAGCTTTTACCCCAAACCAGGTGGAATGCTGTGACATGCTGTTGTCTCTCGGTTCTATTAGTGATTGTAGACCAGCAGACCTTTTCAGGACTAGGGAATAAATACTTGTATACAAAAAAACCTTGTCATTCCTTGGGCATTTTGATTCTAGGCCAGTGCCAATTAATAGAGAAACTTAATACGTGTGTTTTGATGTCTAGTATTTCTAGTTTCTAAGCAGCAACTTCCTCCTCTGTAGGGTAATTTAGTGGAATTTAGTACAGGAGGGCAGTTTTAAGTGTAGGTGTAAATTTTGGTGTAAATTGATAGTCATGTGGATTTTGAAGTAGGATCCAAATGCTGAGGGATGCTGATGCCTCTGGAGATCAGATAAATGAGACTACAAGCAAGCATGAGAGTTGACATGCTTTGTATGTCACTGTATTCTTGTACCTTGTTTTAGTATTTCCTAGAGACAAGAGCATCAGCTGGTATCTTCTGTGGTGCTTATTTGTAAATACAGTGTGTTGACTCATCCTCATTCTGGCTTCTTTAGAGGAAAATCCTGCTCACAAATGAGCTCTGTGAAGGACGTGGAAATTGTGTCAATGGGTTAGATTTAGGCGACACTGTATTTCTCTCAAAAAACTTCTAAGTGTTTTCTTGCCAAAGGTAGAGCGAAGGTCTTGTCATGGTTTAACTGCTTGAGAGGATACATCGTTCCTCACAAAGAAGGAAAGTGTAGGTCAACAAGTGCCTCCTGTTCAGTAGGTTTAAAATGATCTAGAAAAGGGGTGTATTGTGAGGTGACAGTTTGTGGTGAACACCAAGTGCTTTTCCAGGATGCTGCAAGTAAAAGCTGACAAGCGTAGAAAGATCTAATGGAGAGAGCCAGGGGGAAATTCAGCTGCTATTGTATTTCCAGTTAAATTTTCTCCAGTCTTTGCATGCATTTCTTTACTTTTGTTGACATGGATGAATTTACCCAAAGCTTTCAGTGTCACATTGTCACAGAAGCATTTTTGTAAGAGTCTGTGACTGATCTTTTGGGTGTGATGCACCAATACATGAGCTTCTCTATGTCAGGCTTTTACCCTGTGTCGTTTTAAGTGTAGGAATCGAGCTAGTCTCAAATATTGACTTCTTCCCACAGATGGTGGTACAGTTTGGAAGACACTTTAAGTAACTGGAGGGGTTTTTATTTCAAACATTGCGATGTTTACGGACTTGAGATCTAATACATTGAATGTGCCATGTCCTACTGCTGAGCAGTTCCAGTTGTACAGATGCTCAGCTGAACGAGATGCCTGGTGCCACAAAAGCACATAGGGAGAAAGCAGCTGTCCCTGAAAGAAACTTGGATACTGCAGACATACCTCAGAGCCAACTTCCTAAATAGTGCAAATGCCTACAAAAGTAGGGACAAAGACGGCAGATGCTGAAGTGAACCAAGTGAAAAGTATCCTAGGCTGATTCTAAATATCTCAGGCTAATGGTTTATTTTCCTCCCTGCTTAGTAGCATAATGGTTTTAAAATGTTCTAAGCCAGTATTCTTTCAGCAGAATGTTAGAGAGAGACTTTCAGATATGCCTGACTGACGTCTCCAGTGATTTCCACTTAGGCAGCCTAAAGCAAAAACACCCTCTTGAGGGAGCAGCACCTCCATTTTTTTAGTTTATTTATTTTAAAATAAACTCTTTGGAAAGGTTTTCAGCTTTTAAATGTAACTTTTGTGTGCCTAAGGAGTTCTGTCCTCTTAACACTGGTTTATTTGCCTTTTTTTTTTTAAACTTTGACATTTTTTTAAAGAAAAGATCATCCATATTTGAAAACAGCTTTGGGTTTTAAGTTATTCAGTTCCCTCACTAGGTGCCTGCAGTTCTTGCTTCTAGCATTCAAAAAGGCCAGAAAACCAGCCAGACTTGACTTTTCCCTCCCTCCAGATGTCTGAATGAGTGGAGCACCCTTTCCTCCACGTGTTGAACTCAGTCTTGTGGAGAAGGGGGTAACAAATAAATGGATTATGCCCGCTCTTCTGGAGGCTGCACAGCTTTGGCAGGCCCAGAACTTGGGCGTGCCAGTCTCCAGGTTACAGCTGAATTTCCAAGTCATCATAAAGCCTTCAGCTGCAAAGTAAAACTACTTTTAGTCCTTGAGGTAACGCATCAGGCAGAGCTGATGTGTGGCGTTTATGTTCCGATAAAAATCACCACTTCAAGTGGAGCTTATGATGAGTTTAATGCTCTGATCTCTGGTCTAGAATGGAACTTTATTTTACTTATGTGACTTTATTAGGACATTATTGCATCATCCTAATGCATATTGCAGTTCCCTGTAAATTGGGGATGAGGCAGCGTGCAGTCACGCTCGGGTGGCTGTGGATACATCTCAGGGAAGATGACATTATTCAAATGTCTGAAGTATTACAGCACGTTCAGGTGAAGATTTAGTGAAGAGGTTGATATTGGTACAAGGAATTCTGGTTTATATCCTTTTGGCTTTTAAAGACACAGAAATATGCACCTGTAAGATGAGCCAGCTGGAATGCCTGGACCCCCGCATTTCACACTTGAAGGGATGAAGAAAAAGGGTTTTAAAGAAACAGGAGGGTATGTGGAGGTAGAAGGTGGGAGAGGAAAGCTTATTCTCTTGCCAGCAAAGTGAAAGTGGCTTCACACATCAGTTGACTTTGCCTTGGGAATAGTCTCTTATTTCAGCTATGCTGAGAGACACTTTTGTTACATTAACACTCCTCAAGCTGTACAAATACTGAAATCCCTAAAGAAATATCAGTTATCCCAAGATGGTAACATAGGGGAAGCAGTCTCAAGTAGTAGCACAGTCAAATCCTTAGCTAAATTGTCTGGGTAATTACATGCTTGAAAATGTAGTAAGTTTTTATGGACCTTGCTAGTAAAGTATTTCAGCCACTGAGTTTTGGAGGTAATTAGGATTTGAGCTTTCTGGACTGTCTCGAGACTGGCAGAATGGATGGTGCATTGATGTGTTGAGTTCTCAGATCTACCTGGAAGAGCTTAGTGTGTTTAATAGGACTTAATCCATGAATTTTCCAAGGCTTGCATGTGGTGGAGTTGTTATCGATACTGGGATTCAGGAACTATTGGACTCTAGCAAATTAAACAGCCACTTTTATGACTTTCTAACACCCTTGGGAGCAAAATTCTCTTTTATCATCTATTTAAGACTGTCTTCACTTTCTCACAAACACCTGAGAGCCCGTGGCAGTCAAAGGATTTAGGCTTAGAATTTAATGTTTGTGTATCACCAGCTTTTCAAGCACAGTTAATTAAAAAAGCCCCAGACAGCTTCCAAAATTGTATCCTTGCTGCATCCTGATCTTTGTGGCTAAACAGCTTATAAATGACTAGTTAAATTGTTTTTCACCCTGCTGGTCTGTAAGTGGGACTGAGCCTCAGCATCTGTGGAAAAATCTCTCTTGGCTGGACCTTTGCTGACCATTGTTACTGGTAACGAGAGGACAGTGTGAACTTGTGGTGCATGCAAAAATGACCTCATTCAACATCCTGCAATTGTTAATGGGGTTAGTTAAATTCGGCACACGAGGGATGTTGTCCTGAGGGCCCATCTCGAGCTAGTGAAAGCTCTGGTTCTCTCGTGGGTCAGCTGTTGGATTTCATCAGTGTTACTGAAAGCAAAGCTGAGCAGTTGATGTGGAACAAGCTGATGATTTTCTTGATAAAATTTAAGAAGTTATCGTTTTTTCCACGTTTCATCAGTGTGAGCATTGCTTGGTTTGCAGGTAAATTGTCCCTTTTGTTAGAAATAGCACAGAATTTGTCCTTCTGCTGCAAAGTTGCCTTGTACTGTGGTATTACTTCAGTACCTTTCTTGTTTGCATTTGTAAGCTGAATCACTTAGGCTGGATGACTTAATTTTGGCTGTAAACTAAAGCCTAGACAAGACCTTACACGTTCCTGTAACCTTCTCCAGATAAATTAAGAGTCACAGAATGGTTTGGATTGGGAGAAACCTTAAAGATCATCCAGTTCCACCCCCTGCCATGGGCAGGGATACCTTCCACTAGCCCAGATTGCTCCAAGCCCCATCCAACCTGGCCTTGGACACTTCCAGGGATCCAGGAGCAGCCACAGCTTCTCTGGGCAACCTGTGCTAGGGCCTGCCCACCCTCTGAATAGAGAATTTCCTCCTAACATCTCATTTGTCTCCTTTTTTAATATAAAACCATTCCCCTTTGCCCTGTCAATATATGCTTGTGTAACAAGTTCCCCTCCATCTTTTTATGATCTCCCTTCAAGTACTAAAGGGATACAAATTATTTCACACTATTTGCATACTTGAAGCTCTGGGAATTCTTTCCTCTTTCCACTATTTCACTTGCTTGTAAGATGTCCTGATTTACTGCAACATGAGATCTGTGATGCATTGCTGGAGGGCCTTGATGATACCTTGGTGTGAGAGCAAAGAGCTCAGAAGACCCAGGAATATGTGGCTCCCTGCAATAGTAATTGTGCCAGCATTGGCTGCCAAAGTTGTTCCTGCACTGTAGGTAAACTTGTGCAGCACAGCTGTAAAAGCACAATGTTGCTGCTTTGGAAGGTTCAATTCTGAGAACACACTTTGTCTTTAGAGTTGCCTTGATGAGGGCACATCAGAGGTCAAAAAAGCATGTGCTAATTCATTCCTGTATGAAAAAATACTCTGAAATCAGTTATTTCTGCAAGCAGGCTGGCAGGGAGGCTAATAAATAATAATTTTGTGGGAGTGGAACATGAAGCATCTTTCCATTTTCACAGCAGTGTTCATGTGCTGTGCTGGGTGTGTGCTGTGATAAACCTGCACTGATCCCTGAAGGATGGAGCAAACACTTGGAGTAAATTCTTACGTAGGACTGGAAGGGACGGGCCGTCCTGGGTCATCAAATCCACCACTGTCATAAGGATCGTGTCCTGTGATCTCTGAGCCCAATCATTTGACTTATAGGTTCATTGAACCATCTTTCAAAAATAGAACATCAGGCCATTTATTTTTTTAATTCTAATTTAAGCAGGGAAAGTCTCTCTGTGGAAGGCTCAGCTCAAGGCCATGAAGTATCAACAATGAGAAATGAGGACTGCCCCAAATGTGCGTGTGCTTTTAGGAAGGGGGGAAAAAGAAAAGGCTTCATCCTGTTTAATTTTTTTTGTGTTTCTTTGTTTTCCCACCTTACACAGATGTGCACTCAAAACTGTGTGCTAAAAGCTGCCTCTGACTTTAATCTGCTCCATCATGTCTGAGTCAGATGCCCAGAAAGGACTTTGCTGGTAAATCTATCCCGTGGCGTCGCTGTAGGAGGGCACCCGTAAGCAGATTAGCCATAGCTCAAATACTGTGTCAACTGCCTGACCGAGGGTGGCTTCCCTGTCTTAGCTGGGGATAGACTTATTCAGAGTTAATTATAATTTTTTCTATGTCCAAACCTAATATTTGTCATAAGACATTTAACTCTCTGGTGTGAAATACTGTGTAAATCCATGGCTTTCCCAGCAGTAGCCCAGGGGAGTTTTAAGCATTGTAATTCTTAGTCAGTTTCTGATCTATTTATTAGAATTCCCAAAATACTTATTGGCAGAACATATTTAATTTATATGTAACAGGTTGCCCAGGGGAGCTGTGCCTGCCCCATCCCTGGAAATGTTCAAGGCTGGGTTGGACAGGACTTGGAACAGTCTGGGCTAGTGGAAGGTGTCCCTGCCCATGACAGGGGGTTGGAACGAGATGAACTTTAAGACCCCTTCCAACCCAACCCATTCTAGAATTCTATGAACTTGGATGTTCTCAAAGAACATCCTTTATAGGTGGTCCAGCAGCTTGAAAGTAAGTTGGAAGATCTGTTAGCTTTGTAAACAGTGGGGAAAAATATCACAGAATCCTTGAATGGTTTGGGTTGCAAAGGACCTTCAAGATCATTGTGTTCAACCCTTTGCCATGGGCAGGGACACCTTCCACTAGACCAGGTTGCTCCAAGCCCCATCCAACCGGACCTTGAACACTCCCAGGGATTATTTGCAGAATAATTGCATCAATAGAGTGTATATTCAGCGTCCTGAATATATTTTTTGTATGCAAAGTTTCATTTCATGCTCCTCGAAACATCTGAGATCCCAGTTCAGTCCTTTTCTGGATCTACCCCATGTGGCATCCAAAGGTTTTTAATTCTAGTGCTGGGGCTGTCAGGTCTTGGACATCAAATGACACGGGTGGCACTGATTCCTGCCAGCATACAGAGTGGGAAGCTGGGATGTGCCATTTATGGGAGAGTCTTGCCTGCTGAAGGAACCCTTAGAGATGGCTCCCAGCCCTGCCAGGTGCCTGTGCTGGGCTGCCCTGGACATGAACATGGTCATGATGCTCCTGTTGTGTGACTGAACTGCAGGACCCTCCTCCCTCTCCTGACTTGGTGCTCCTTGCCCGTGGTGAGTGAAAGGAACAATATATCAGCCTCTTCTGCTTCATGCTGTGGGCTGATGGGCCACACAAATCCCCTGTGCTACCATAAGAAAACCCCAGTAGATGAAATTGTTTTGTTTCTGGCACCCTCAGTTTGGGAGAAACTCAAAGTGCCTTCTGTGAGTAACTTGTATGGGATCAAAGTGTTTAATGTTGTGTATGGCTGCAGTTGTTTCTCTTGCTGAATTCAGTGCTCATCTAGAGCAAAGCAAATCTTTGCTACAGCTTAGTTTAAACATTTCGGGAGTGCATTGGCTGGAGACTGGCATTGATAAAGCACTATCAAACTAATCTTAAAGCCCATGGGCCTGAATGAATGCCAAGAATAATATGCATTTCCTTTCATTTTCAAGATTGTGGGGAACTTCCCTCCCCCCCCTTTTTTGTGGGGGGTGGGGTGGAGAAGGAAATGAATTATACTCTGAAAGTAGGAAATGAGAGCAATTAATCTCTGCAGTTGTGTGTAGGCAGGAGGGACTATTTGTTGCATGACAGGCTGCTCTCAGGACTGGAAACAAAGTAGGTTGTTTGTGTCTTTTTATGTCCTCGTCCTAGTTTGCTTTAGGACAAGAGCATTTACCTCATGACGCTTATTTTTGAACTTTATACTGGAGGCAGTGTTCACATTCCACTCAGTCTTTTACAGGACCAAGAACGGAGAATTAGTCAGCTGTTCTTTGTTTTTATTTCCCTGACTCTTGAACACGATCCAGGCTTGCTCCTGAGATTTTTCATCTGGATTGGTCTGAATAAAACAGATTTTTCTTGCAACTGAAAACCCTTTATTTGCAAAAGGTTATGATAACCAGAAGAAGCCAAGCTCCCCCAGTATTTGTTTGGGGGGTGGGATGAGGAGTGGAACTGGCTTCCTGCGGTCATGTTCACATTAAAGGAGGTTCATAGGACATTTATTTAAAAACAAACCAAATAAAATAAAAGCTATCATGTTTGTGCCTTAGCAGAGCATGCCAGGATGCTGTTGCTACGATGATGCCTACTGATTCTGGTATAAAGAGTGATTTGAGCAGAGCCTGCCCTAAGGAGCTGAGTCCCAATCCTTTCTCTCCTGTATAGGAACAAATCAATTATTCTAAGGAGGCAGTGTTGTCTCTCGGTGCCGTTGTGTTGCTTTTTGAAAACGTTTTGTAAGTTAGTCCTTAAGTGGGATAATTGCTTTCAGCATTTGCAAGTTAAATGAAGAAAGCTCTAATTAGATTTTATAAAGTGGCTTAGCATGTTGAGAAGGCTTTTCATAAAGTATACTGTGTATTCACTTGGCGTTGCACAATTGAATTTCGTGTAGCACTGACGAAATTTAAAAATCCTATTTGGCCCTGGGTGCTTAAAGGATTGAAAGCCTGTCTTAAATACTCCTGGGTGTTCAGACTCTCTCCTTTCCCCACCATCCCACCCTCAGCAGGACGTTTATCTGTGTATTTTAGAGACTGGAGGAGTTGCGTCAAGACCAACCTGGTTGAGGAGGAGCATTAGAGCAGGGCATAAAGCTTGGCATTTAGTGCTTCCAAAGGGGGCCGTGGCACTTACAGTTTAATCTGTCTTAGCTGTTATTGTGCTGTGCTGATTGTATGGTGGGGCGGGGTGGCACAGAGCCACTTTGTTCAGGTCAGCCCTGGCCCCGTGTGGGCACTTATTGAGCTCCACACAAACCCAACAAGTGCCTGTGCTTAGTAGTTTTTGGTATTGTTTGGTGTCCTGTAGGTTAGAAATGTGATATGCTAATGCTTTCCTACTGCCATCACAGCCTTGGCAGCAGCAGAGGCAACGGCCAAGGCAGCCTAACACATTGCTTGCCATCTGAATAAGAACTTAGCCTAGTCACAAGCCTCTTTCACGTGTGGTTTCTGCAGTGTGTGTGTGCCAGGAGCTTCCTGATGAGAATTGGAAGGAGTCCCCTAAGCTGGTGTTTGTTCAGGTCGTTTGGGTGCTGTTTCTGGATGTGACTTTACTGGAGTCTGATTTACTGAAGATGAGCTCTGGGAAGTCACATCTCTGCTACCTCAGTCAAGTCACAAAACTTCATCTGCAAAAATGTGGATTCCACGTGTGAATAGCTTTGAAAACAGTTTGAAGAAGTCAGATCTAAAGAAGAAGTACTTAATCACAGAAACATAGAATGATTTGTGTTGAAAGGGTCTTTAAAGATCATTTCATTCCAATCCCTTGCCATGGGCAGGGGTACCTCCCACTAGACCAGGTTGCTCCAAGCCCTGTCCAACCTGGCCTTGAACAGTTCCAGGGATGGGGAGTTTTGCACTGGTTTGTTACAGGTTCAGATAACCACAGAAGCAGATAAATGGCAACTTGTCAAAACTGTGATTTTCTTCTTGATTTTCCTTCTGCTCTGCTTGAGAAGACTTAGTTGTGTTTAATCTTCTCTTTGCTTATAAGCATGCAGGTGAAAATGTCTGTATTAGCTGCAAATATGTTTGGAAATGACAGTATATTTAGAGGAGTATCAAGTACAGTAGGTATTTTTTGTGTGTTTGCAGATTACTTCTGGGGCTAAGGCCTGAATTTGAAGAAGGGTATAGAGATCTCTAATAAAATCCACTCAGCTTGGGACATTAACTTGTGGATTGTCACCAACCAACATCCTGGAAGGGGGGACAAAAGGTTGTTTTGCTCTGAAACTATACTTGATCTCTTCAGCTGTAGGTTAGAGAGTGTCATGTCTATTGTGGTCCATTTTTCTCACTTGTTGCTTTTAAAGGGTCAAGTTCTTTGAGCACTTGTGGAATCAACAAACTTTCCCATTTGAATTTGGTGGGACACTTTGTCCATTGCAAGTTGTGGCAGCGTGTTCTTTGTCTAAACAGGCTGCTCTTGTAACCACACGGAGTTACACGTCGTTGGATGAACATTCACAGCCACCCACAGGCACTTGATTCACTCAACCACATGTGCCTTGAAGAGTTTTTAGTCATTTGCAGTGTCTCTGTAAATGGGCTTTGTGTACCCCTTCAGGGTGTGTCCGTACTACAAGGACTTCCATGGTCAAGTTGAGTAGCTCTCAAGTGAACACAGACTTGGCCTTTCACCTCTTCTGCCTCAAATATCAAACCAGCGTGTTTAATGGACTTAGTTACTCGTATTAGTAAACCTGTAGGCTAAGTAGGAAACTTTTGACAGGTTCCATGAGATCTTGTGCATGCTGTGCAGGCAGAACTCTAGTTTTCTATGAAAACAAGTTTTGAATGGGATGCAGTTTGCTTTATTACAAGAGATAGTTCATGCTATGGCAGGCTCTGTTCTTGAGTGAACTTGAGGTTATGAAGTTTCTGTGCCTGCACGGATGAAATGGTCAAATTTAAAACCTTAACAGCTCCTTAAAAAGGCCTCTATTGTGGTGTGAGATGTGGCCAGGACATAATTCAAGAAAGAAGATATTTATTCTGAATTCTTTTCTCATTTTAGAGTAGCCTTAGGAAATTTTTATGCTGTCTACTTGATGGAGCAACTGTGTTGTTGCCGCCAATGGCTTGAAATGGGTATTGTAGGTGCAAAGTGTCTCAGCCTCATGTCTGCACTCAGACAAATTTTGCTTGATGATGCAGCTTTTCTTGGTAAGGCAGGTCTGGAAATGGCTAAACTGGAGATTTATTCATGAAAGGGCCAAAGACATTATTTGAGAAGGTTTGTGAGGATTTGCTTTAGTCCCTATAGAGGTGAGGGAGCGGGGGATGATACATTAATGATCTGGCTTAATTAAAAAACTGCAATGACCTGACAGAGGGCAGAGTCAGAAAGCACAGGTGGGTCTTCACATTTCACCTACAAAGCAGTTGTGCCAAGGCAAATATGTGCTCGTTGGCAAGGGACTGGTGCCATCTCCTTCAGTGTCCCAGCTGCAGGGCTTGGGGTGGACTTTGCATACTGGAGTAACCATTTGTGAATCAGAGGCAGCCTTTGTGAATACACAGATTGGAACTTCTCATGCAGACAAACTCCCCCGTGTGTTTGGAACATGGTCCTCTGGAAGATCCTAGTTTGTATTTTCTAGGAACAAAGTAAATTATGTTGTTGCCTTTCCTGTCATCTTCCACGTGACCAAAGGCCATGAATGAGCTTTTTCTGCATTTCAGGATTTTATGTTAATCTTTCACTACTATCAGTACTTTTTCTAATAAAATTATCTTAATTACCATGAAGTAACTAATCCTCAAAGCTGTAATCATTGCTGACATAATGCTTCATATTTAGAAAATATGAACAGTTTAGTTCACCTCTTCACTTTGTCTTCTGAGCTGCTGTAAACAGTTTCCTGGAACCATTGTTTGATCAAGAAATTGAATTCTGAAACATGAATAGTAAAGGCTTTTGACTACAGAGATGTAATGCTTCCTTTCATGTTTTGTCCAATTTAGTGATGTGTATTCCATCAGCATACTTTAAATTTCAGGAATTTCAGTAGAACTTTTGAAGTGAAATGGTACAATTATAGGATACATTTTTTTCATAAGGCAGTACTTTGGAGCATGTGGAGTAACATTGTGCTGATTATTTGATGTGGCTTCAAGTCTCTGGTAAATGGTGATTTGCTACATCTTTGCCTACTTGTTTAATCTTCATTTTTCAATAGCTTTTAATAGATTTTTTTAATAGAATCATAGAGTAGTTTGGGTTAGAAAAGGACCTTAAAGTTTATTCAGTTCCAAACCCTTCCCATGGACAGGGACTCCTCCTACTGGACGAGGGTGCTCCAAGCCCCGTCCAGCCTGGCCATGGACACTTCCAGTGCTGGGTAATCCACATCTTCTCTGCCCAACCTGTGCCAGGGTCTCATCACCCTCCCAGCCAGCCCTGCCCTCTGGCACTGGGAAGCCATTCCCTGTGTCCTGTCCCTCCAGGCCTTGTCCCCAGTCCCTCTCCAGCTCTCCTGGAGCCCCTTTAGGCCCTGCAAGGGGCTCTCAGGTGTCCCTGGAGCCTTCTCTTCTCCAGGTGACCCCCCAGCTCTCCCAGCCTGTCTTCCATGGCCACTCTTCATTAATTGCATTTTCTGGTCGAACAGCTCCATCCCCCTCCCCAGGGGTGCTCCCACCAGTCCTTTCCTTGCCCATCTCCCGCCAGCACGAGCAAGCAAGCCCTGGATCATGGAGTTTGGTTTGCTTGGAGGCTCGTCCTGGAGATTTTGTAGGGGAAAAACAACCGATCTGAGCCTCTGGATGACTTCTGAGAGGTCTGGGAAAGGTAACTCAGACAGACAAACCTCTTGCCAGTAAACTTCAATGAATTATTCCCGACTCCGCATCTCTCACTGCTGCCTTTGGAGAGCTCAGCACTCCGAGCCGAGGTTGAGCCCCCTTGGCTGCGGCAGAGGGGCCGTGAACTGCCGGGAAAGGGGGTGGGAAAGGCGGCCTTATGATGTGTTTCATTTTGGGCAGGCCGGGTGACAGCGTGTTTACGGCTCCGACATCCCTCGGAGCGTTTATCACGCGGCGGGATTCGCAGCTGATGGCCAAGCCTCGAGTCAACGCTCAAACTCCTACTGTTTGCTCTGCAGAGGAGCTTGGACCCCTTTTCCAGGACTTTAGAGTGCCTTGGAAAGTCGGGAATCAAGTGAAAACTGCCAAGTAGATGATGATCATCATCATCATGATCATGATGATGATGATGGTGATGACACGGAGTGATCAATTGGACCGGCCATGAAAGGGTTCCTTTGGTGCTCCTGCTCTGCCCTGCCAGTGAAATTCCTTGATGGAGCTGATGGTGTAATTGAGTACAGGTGATTCTTTTTAGGAAAACTATGGATATGTGTTGTTTTTCTTCCATCTTTGGATGATTTATAACTCTGGAGCGTTGCAGCTGTTTAGACTGTGGAGAAGTTTGGCTTCACGTGCGCTCACCTCTCGTGTGTTCTGATATTAATAACCCTCTGTGTCAAGGAGTGGAATCCAGGGCTTTTTCCCAAAAAACCCATGTTTTGGGGATGAGAAACCCTGAGAAACCATGGACAGGTGTCCCAGAGCCACAGGATGGGAGAGGGGCAAAGTGAAGCCCAAAAAGCCGATGGCAAAGGGGAGAATGAAGCAGGAGAACAGCTCAGACTAATCAGTATTAATGAGCTGCCAAGGTCATTAAGCCACAGGGAGGGGTTTGGCATCATCCAGGGATCCTTTCTGGGAATTGCTCCTGCCCTGGGATAATGCCCTTGGGTGTAGGGATTGCCCTGTGCTGAAACAGAGGGAGAAGTAGAAAAGAGGAAAAGGAAGGGAAAAAAAGGAGAAAAAAAGTGAAAAAGAAAAGGAGGGGAAGAAAAAAAGGGGAAAGGAAAAAGATAAAATAAAAGGGAGGGCGAGGGGGGGAAATGGAAAAAAGGATGAGCTGTACAAAGGAGGGAAAAAAAGGGGGGAAAAGGAAAAATGGACGGAAGGAAAAAGAAAGGGAAGAAGAGGAGGGGAAATGGAAAATTAAGATGTAAAGGAAAAAAAGGTAAAACAAAAACCTGAAAAAAGGAAAAGAAAAAAATAAAAGAATGCAGGATAATGTGGTGCTGGGAAAAGACCCAGAAGGAAAAAGGAATAAAAAGGGGAATAAGGCGGGGGTGTGGGGGGTGTGAAAGGGAAAAGCCAGAAAAAAAAGGAAAAAGAAAGGGAAAAAATACGGCCTAATGTGGCCATGCCCTCCAGTAGCCTGGAATTCTGGGAGACCTTGGAGCCCCTTGCAGGGCCTGAAGGGGCTCCAGGAGAGCTGGAGAGGGACTGGGGACAAGGATGGAGGGACAGCACACA
>JAWWEE010000040.1:2010413-2069688 GCA_035221455.1 Xenops minutus | reverse complement strand
AGCTCTCCCAGCCTGGCTCCAGAGCAGAGGGGCTCCAGCCCTGGAGCATCTCTGTGGCCTCCTCTGGACTTGCTCCAGCAGCTCCACATCCCTTCCTATGCTGGAGACCCCAGGGCTGGAGGCAGCTCTGCAGGTGGGATCTCACCAGGGCAGAGCAGAGGGGGAGAATTGTGAACGTACAGTATCAAAAATGGGATTTTCCCCATTTCTGATACTGTATGTTCTCTGTCACAGAGAATCACCTCCCTTTACCTTCTGGTCACACTTTTTGGTCTTTCGTGCTTCAGTCCTCTGCATGTCTCACTTTTCTTGGTCAATTGAAATCTTACTAGTGTTCATGTTGGTTTCTAGACTCTCAATTCAACCAGCCTTGCTCTGACATCCTAATTTGTGAAGTGCCAAAATTATACAAAGTCCAAATAATCTATGGAATTGATCTGTATTTACAATGCCATGTTTTCCTTTTGTCTGATATTTTGCAAGTAAAGCTTTGCACATGTTGATTTTTAGTATTTTGGACTACCAGAATATCCCTTCTCATTCTTCAAGGTGAGTGCATGAAGGCCCTTAAAATTGGGTTTGGGAGCAGAAAGGTCACTGCCCCTACTGCATGTCATCATCGTAATGTCATTGAATAAATCACTGCTTGATTTAACTTGAGCACCCCTGGGTGGATTAGCCCCTAATAATTTGACAGGGGCACTCTCTGTGTTTCTCTTGAAGACCATGACTCAGGGCAGCTTTGCTTACCGTGGGAAACTTTCTTTTGGTTGGAGGCTGGAAGGGCCATATCTATTTGTGAAGGACAGGGAGTGCTTTTGTTACCTTCCCAGCCCCATTATGGGATGTGATTGCTTGTGGGAGTGTCTGCTTATGATCTGTTAGAAAACAGCCTATTAATAAAACAGAGGCTCTTGTAATAGAGCACTTCTTAATCTTCTTCCTGTGTGGTTATTTATAGGCTGTGACATCTTAATTTGCCTCTCATGTGCATCAACTTCTGTTATTTTAAAAGATCAAGTAGTTTTCACACGCCTCTGAGAATCGGTTCTGGAAGAAACTTTTCTGAGGAATGTAACAAAAAAGGTCCAAATCTTAAGTTTGTTGTGACAAATGCATTAAGGTTTTTGCTGATGTCTTTCTAAATGGCAAGTTACGGAATGTCTTCTTAACAGTTCCTTATATATTAATCCTGTATTTGATTACAAGCAGATTTTCCTGAGTTCTCAAAGCACTTCTAGTTGCCAATAATACTTATTTGCCCTTAGTGGCCTGCCTGGAGCAATAGTAAATCTATCACCCTCTCTGTTTTTGTGGTCCTTCTCTCTCCCAGAGTGGTCCTAGTGCCAGATCTTGTCACAAGATGTGCATTGACATCCAGCGAAGGCAGATCTACACGCTGGGCCGTTACCTGGATTCCTCTGTGAGGAACAGCAAGTCCCTGAAAAGCGACTTCTATCGCTACGACATTGACACGAACACTTGGATGTTACTGAGTGAGGACACTGCGGCGGATGGAGGCCCAAAGCTGGTGTTTGATCATCAGGTCAGCCACACTCACACTCCTCCTGCAAGTTTTCAGTGCTGGAGGGGTCAGTTTTGATCTGTGATTTAGAAGTGCTGTACCAGGTAACAGAGCAGGGACGAGGAGGGGGTGTGATTTCCACTCGGTTAAATTCTGACAGCATTGCTGTTCAATGCTGGTTTTCTAATCAAACTGAGTCAGAAGAATCATAAAACCCTTTGCAAACAAATTCATTTTAATAAGGCACATTTTATTAAAGCTCATCTGGTTTTAATCAGCCTCGTTGAGCTGGGTTTGCAGATCCTCCTGCTCAGAGGGCGTTGGGGAACAACTTGCAAAGCTGTGTATGGTACCTTTGGAATAGTACTCCAAGCAAGCTGCTGGAATGAGGCCAACAAAAGAGGAGAATTCCTTCAAATTTGGTTATTCCTTCAAATTATGTGCTTGCTTTGTCGCAATTGAAACACCTTAAAGGAGTGGCTACTAATCCTTTAAAAAGCCACACCTGTCCACATGTTCAGATTGAAAACTTCTTTATTTACGTGGAGTGTTCAGTGGCTTTTGTCTACTTGCAAAAGGTACTTTGTTCTCCATTGATTTTATTATAAAGCATTGCCAAGAAACAGCACATCAGGACTCATTTCTAAAGCAACCCAAGATCTGTTTTATTGGTGCTGGCTGTTTTGTAACCAAAGCTGTTGTTTGCCAGCACAATGTGCCTTTCTGCTGACACCGAAAATTAAAGATACACCATGTCTGCAGAACAAAAGCCAATCAGTCTTTCTGTTCTATTAATAACAAATACCAGTCTCCAGGTGTTGGGGAAGAGGCACAAGGAAATTGTCAGCTGGCAAAGCCACTGGTACCTTGTTTGCCTCCTGAAATGGCTCCTTTTTTCCCCTTGCTGTCTCCTCTGTCCTCACTGAATCCTTTATCAAGCTGCAGCTCTTCCTCTCCTCTCCCTCAGCACCTACTGCGATAGCAGTTTTTATTTAACCTTCAGAAATGTGCTGCACTAGAGGTGTTTTGTGTAGGCTTTGCTGAGTAGCATCTCTATCTTACTGTAATCTTGTCTGGTTGTTGGTTTGCTTCCCCCACCCCCCCTCTGGTGTTTTGTAACTCTCTGTCTGAAAACATCACCTGGAGTCAGAGGGAGTTTGGTCTGATTTGTGCTGCACTGCTTCCCTTGTGTGCCATAAACTCAATTCACGTTTGGGGGCTAAACATATTTCTGCTGCAGTCCCATCAGGAATCCTTGGCTGGGTTATGGCCCTTTGTGTTCGGGTAATGGGGGTAACAGTAAATGTGTGCTGGGGATGGAATCAGAGTAACAAATCACAGGCTGGTTTTTGCATCAGTCCAGTGGTGGGCAGTGAATTAGCAGTGATTTTGAATTTTCCCCCTTGTGCAGCCATTGCCAAAGGCAATACTCTGTTAACTCTCTGGCAGAAATGGTTGTGGATCCTGGTGAAAGACTGAAATATTTTTCCCTGCAATCAGGAGTTAGAGACAAGTTTTCTTTGGTGATGAAGGGTACATTTCCCCTCCCTCCCCCTTATTAAATAGCGCTCACATTTTAAATTCATTTTGTAAGATTAATACCTGGCAACCATGAAGATGTGTGTTCTTTCCTGTTTGTTGGAGGCTCAGGAGATGTGCAGAGCACTAACTTAGTAGGCCTGGCTTGCAGGACAGGGATGTTTAATCTTAAACCTCAGAGCATTTCAGTCTTAATGTGCTGCCTTAAACCTGCTTCTGTGGTTCTTGCAGATGTGTATGGATTCTGAAAAGCACATGATCTACACCTTTGGAGGCCGAATTCTGACCTGCAATGGCAGTGTGGATGACAGCAGAGCCAGTGAGCCCCAGTTCAGTGGCTTGTTTGCTTTTGACTGCCAGTGCCAGACGTGGAAACTCCTGAGAGAGGATTCCTGCAATGCCGGACCCGAGGATATCCAGTCCCGGATAGGACACTGTATGTTGTTCCATTCTGTAAGTATCCACGCCCTGCTTTGATTGATGATGCCTGACTTGTGAGGAGAACATCTGGTTTTCATTTTTCTTGCAAATTTGAAGCTCTTTAATCTCCTGAGGGGTGTGTTGTCTCACTTGAGTCTGCGTTCTGCCGACATTCTGGTGCTGCTTTGGTAAGTGCAGGAGGTCCTAATTCAAGCCTTGGAGCTTTCATGGTTCAGCTGAATAAAATTTCAAGTAAAAAGCAGGGTGAGTTTTAAAGAGTTGATTTTAATGGAATATCAGCAAGTAGACCTTAAAGGCTGTGGTTCAGTTTGACCAAAAGAACTGTTCTTTTTAAGGTGGTAAAGCAATTTAGAAGCCTCTGGTCTAATAGATACTCTGTGTAGTTACCGGAATGGAACTTTACTGAGTGTGCATTGAGTTGCACAGGCTTCACAGCCCCTTGTGCTGAGCACCCAGCTGCAATTTGTTGTCCTGAGCAGCTGTTGACAGCTGGGCACAGATGAAATAATGGGCACTTCATCCAGAGCTTGATGGAAAAGCAGAGGAGTTGGTGGGGTGTGGTGTGCATAGCATTTTATTTAGTATTAGGCATTAAAACCCACCTTTCATTACCTTTCCAGCTGTGTTCATCAACCACATGTTTATTTAAGAGAAGAGAATTAAAGAGGAGAATTCAAGAGAAGAGAATTAAAATTAATGTTGTGACATTCAAGTATTTACTGATACCACCAATTCAAAACCCACCAATTTGAAGAAATTACTGAGTTTGTTTTTCTTTCCCTTTCCAATGAAAGACGAGAATTTTTACAGTGAATACTGGGCTTTCAGAGCCTTCAATTTTATTTTTGTTTTGAATGGCTCTTTAAAATCTGGTGAAAAACATCTTGCCACACAAAATTCTGCATAGGCACCTGTGGCTCCTTCCAGTATTTGTCTGTGATAAATGCAAGAGTACAGGTTTCTGTAAGCACAGGTCGTGAAAGTTTAAATCCTTTTCTGTTTTCTCAACCATTTGAAAGAAAAATAATCTGCCTCTTACAGACTTTCCACTTGGCAAACTTAAAAGAAGTAATAAACCTGTTATTCTTGGCTTTCTGCTTGCCATTTGCCTGTTCTGAGCTTAGCAATGTGCTGGTACCTGGAGAGTTTCTCCTACAGTCTGTCCTCTGTTCCTGTTCTGTTTTGAACAGTGAAGTTCTGATCTGATGGGTTTTAGACACAGGGACTGTTAATTCTTTAATATTGATCTTGAAAGATGAGTTGCTGTTTTAATGTACTGGAGTTAAAGCTGAATGAGGCAGGGCTACAGCACTTAGAGGGATTTTAAAGGTAGGGGAAACATCTCTATTCCTCTTTGATTCATTAATTGCTGCCCCATCCCTGGAAGTGTTCAAGGCCAGGTTGGACAGGGCTTGGAGCAACCTGGGCTAGTGGAAGGTGTCTCTGACCATGGCAGGGGGTTGGAATGAGATGGTTTTTAAGATCCCTTCCAACCCAAACCAATGTGTGATTCTGTGATAAATGTTAATGGTCACAGTTGACCAACATAATTTTATGAACTTTTTAAAGACTTTGTTATTTCCTATTCCAGAAAAATCGCTGCTTGTACGTGTTTGGTGGCCAGAGATCAAAGACTTACTTGAATGACTTCTTCAGTTATGATGTGGACAGTGACCACGTGGATATTATATCAGATGGCACGAAGAAAGATTCAGGGATGGGTAAGAGAACTACATAAATATGTCTTTCCATCGGTACAAATGAGAAATACATTGTGAAAGGTGAAGTATTGTAAAAGGAGAAATATATAGGTGAGAGGCCAAGTTCAGTGTCCTGTGGGATCAGGTTGGCATCCTTAACTAGCCCTCCATACCCAAGCAAACTCCATAGTATTCAGGTTAAACTTATGCCAGCTCTTCTGTCCTTCCTGTCATTTGACACTCACCACCTTCAGCACAATACAAATAATTGATGCATGAAACCACATAGCACCTCAAAAGAAAAGAAAAAAACAAAGATCAAAATGAGAACTAAAAATACCTCTTTTGAAACTGGAAAGGAGAAAGCAAATTTTTATTTTTCTGGTTTTCACTAAGTGAAAGATACCATAAAATAGAGATAATCTGCTTGGTTTGAGATGCAGAAAGGCAGAGAGGATGCTCAGAGACCGAGGGGCAGAAGTTATTTTGCTTGACAGGAGCTGACCAGAAAGATGAGACCAACCTGTTGTCCTCTTACATTTGTAATAAATATCAGGAAGTGCCAAAAAACAGGTAGGAGGAGGGACCAAGGCTTCAATTCTGTTTGGTTCATACCACTGGAGGTAAATACCCCAGGCAGAGTTCTCTATGAGAGAAATCTTTAAAAACACCCAAAAGGCCTGTAACATAACCATGAAAAACTGATTTTATACCTTTCCTCTTCAAATGACAGAGAATAATGTTCTTTTTTTCCAAAAAGGATTTCTGCTTGTATAAACACATAATTTTCCTCTTGCAAACACCCTGATTTTCATCATATAGCTCAGAATTTGAAATTGCAGTTGCATTGTGTACTACTGTGGGAATATTTCTCAGTATTATTTATATTCAGTCTCAATCTTGTTTTCTCTTCTTCCAGTCACCAAAATCCCAGGAAGCTAATTTATCTTGAATTCAGGCTGCCTTCCTTCTTCTGATCAGCCTTCATTTTTACCAACTAATTTTGCTGAACTTTTGAAGTGAATTATTGATGGTCAGGAGTTATTGTTTGCTCGTTAATTTAGTTATGCCAATGAGGGGGGAAAAAGTCCCCAAGCTCTTATTCTATGGAGTCATTTATTTCCTTGAGTGCTTCCAAGAAAGAACCAGCTTGGATTGTTGACAGTCTCCTTTATTCAGGTGCCTGCGTGTTGCCTGATGCTGCTCCACACACACCCACGCACCGTTTGTTATCCTCAGAGCTTTTAAAGAATTGATTTCTTTTTTTTTTCCCAAGGAATTGCTAGCATTCTGCCATTTTGATCTTTTCAAACTACATTTCTTTATAGCCAGAAGCTTTAAAACACGTGGCTTTAAGCTGACACCTGTGTCTGCTTCAGATTTAAAGATACTGAGCTTGTCTTGCAGCTGGAGAAGACACGGAGCTTTTCAGAGAGTACATGAACTGCAGGGCTCAGCTAAGGAAAAGAGACTCTAATTTTTAGCCCTCCTCCCTATTCCCACAGGCTCTGGAGTGGTGAATAGAAGATTTTATTATTTTTTTTTGGTAAGAAAATGACTCATTGGACATAATTCTCGAGTGGATGTTTCGGTTTACTGTTCTCCTGCGTGCAGAAAGTAAACAAACAGATTTGAACGCTTCCATTGCTTTGGAAAGAAAACGCTGGGATAATTTGCATTTTAACAGGAAGGGAACAAAATGGTTGTTAAGTTCAGACAGCAAATGTTGACAGCACTGTTTTCACCCAAAAAAAGGAAGTCTTTATTGTGCTCTTGTTAGGTAGTGATACACCATTTTGATCTGTCTGAACAAAGTGATTCCCTGCCTGGTCGCTGTGAAGTTTTAAGGTGCTCGGTGTGATGAGTCAAGTTGAGGATTCCTGACCTAAATGTTCCTATAAAGTCCCATGATTACATTTTGTTCCTGGCTCACATGTGGCATTCAGTTCTATTCTTAGTTGAGCTATTTTGATTTTTACCCTTTCTAAAAGAACTTTAATTGTGCATTTGATTAAATATCTCTTGGAGTAGCGAGAAGATTTTATTAAAAGTAGTAAAATGGATTGTTAAGGATTATCAGTGACATGAAATTGTTGCAGTGTTGTAAAACTGTGGTAATGACATGTTGGTTTTGCTGCTCTCATCTTCTGGGTGAGATATTTATGCTCTTTATGTTCCTTTGCTTTTGTTTGCGCCTTTGATGTTGGTCCTGTAACCACTTCCTTGTATGGCTGGCATGTTTGAGAATAGTGGGTGATAAGTAACAGTTGAATTTTCTTAATTTGGAGTAAAGGATGTGATTGTAGCAAATTTAGACATGGAGATGTGATGATGTGTTGGATGTGAAGGAAGGCAGTAGTGGTACAAACTGGAGGAGATTTAGTACCATTGAATAGAGCCTGTGGTTGGAGGAAAGGCAGAAATGTTTTATGTTGATGGACACACTTTTAGAGCAGTTTTTTACTTTTAATTACTTTAAAAAGCACATAAACAACACACAACAAACAAAAGAAAAACCACCAAGCCCAACAAACATACTCCAGAGTGTACCTTTGAAGCATAGAAGGGATCTGGGGATGCCACCAAGGGCTAGGATGACAACTTGCCTGACTTGCAAACTGTGACTAATCATGGACAGTCATTCGAGGTCTAAGGGAGCTCATGGAACACTTGTGGTCAAGGTTCCTGTGATAATCCCCTCTGGCCCTGACTCAGGGGCTGTGTCAGAGCTCTGGGTCAGAGGGAGAATTTCCCTCTGCAGGAGAATGCACATCATCTTATATCCCTTGGCATCATAAGTCAGATGTGAATAAGCCTTAAACGTTCTTGTGGCTCCTTGGAATGGTGAAGTGGTTCTTTGGGCAATCTACAAGTAGTTTTTTAGCTACCAGTGAAGATTCTGAGTCTCTTGCTGGGCAGGTGCTCCTTCCACATACACAACTGTGCACCTGATGGATGGGGGATTTCATGGGTAAGTACCACGGACAGAGGCGACACAGCCCAGGAAATAGTAGTTGAAAACAAGACAAAGTCAGAAAAACAAGAATCAAAATAGCACAGCAGCGTGGCTTGGATCCAGCTGAGACAGCTGGAATATTCCATTTTGATGATCTCGTTGTGACACCTGACATGTGTTACCTGTGTCCAGGTAAGATCTACCTTGCCAGAGAGCAGCACATTCCTTGCCATGGAAGCACTTTGTTTTGTAAGGCCCTGTAGGTGCTTCCCTCTTGTGAGATGCTTCTCTGAACCAATCCCAGAATCCTTCCCCCTGCCTGTGAAGGTGAGAAGGAGAGTGGCCAGTCCTCAGATCCTAAGGATGCTTTAGAGATAGCCTACCTCAGGATTCCATTCAGATTTACTGACTGACCTGGTTTTTCCAAAACCTCAGAGAGAACTGAGTGTTGGGCATTGGATTGTTGCTTTGGCAACACGACAGCCAAACTGTTCGGATGGTCTCCTTAGCTGCTCCTTGGCAGGCTGCCAGATGCAGTCTCATCAGGAAAAATCCAAGAGGATAATCATTATCTTGCTGTGTCAACAGCTGGCCTGTGTGCTGTCACTCATCAAGGCTTGCTCCATTAGAGTTCCAGGGAAGTGCTGCTTCCATTTTATAGGAATTACAAGGAGTAATTTGCAGACCTACCAGTTTTTAAGAAATTAATCCATGGGGAGGTGCCAGGTTCTGGTGAACAGCAATATCCATGTGATGGAGCTTTCTCCTAATTTTGTAATCACGAGGCATCACAAGGAGGGAGGATACTTGGGAGTCATTTGCAGTGGGATTGGCATCACACGTTTGGAGGGTTTCATAACTCAGGTGGCACTAACAGGCTGGCAGTGAACTCTCTTCCTTTAATGATCCTTCATGAATCCTTCAGATGTGGTCTGTAGACTACAATTTCTTTGCCATTGCCGTGTTTCAAAGCATGTTTAACACTTTGCCACAGTATTCCCTCCAGTGTGAGAGACGAGATTTCATTTCCAAAATTCTCTCTGGTACCACGAGAACATCTGTGAAACCATAAACTCCACTTGAGGTTGCCCAGAGAAGCTGTGGCTGCCCCATCTTTGGAAGTGTCCAAGGCCAGGTTGGATGGGGCTTGGAACAACCTGTTCTAGTGGAAGGTGTCCCTGCCCATGGCACGGGGTTGGAATGAGATGATCTTGAAGGTCCCTTCCAACCCAAACCATCCTAGGATTCCATGAACTCCCATTTCCTGCTTTGCAAACTCTGTCTCCGTGGAAAAGCTGTTCTCTCGCTTCAATCCTGGCAGCAGCCAACACTGTGCTTGAAACAACTGTGTCTGTTTGCACACATGAGCCAAAAAATATTCAGGTTCCTGAAATAATCACTGGGATCCAACAAAGGCCCCTACGTAGGGATGTGATGGTGGGAACGTGGCTGTTGCATGATTAGGTGTTGCTTTCAGAGAAAAGCTTTTCCCATGTGTTATATTTAAATGGAAATTACATTGTACAGAGCTCCCCAGCACCTCATGGAAGCTTGCTCAGGAATTATTGCTTGTTTATGTAACTGGCTGCGAACTCAAGGCTTGTGTGGCTGAATATTGTTTGCAGATATTGAGGCCGTGAGCTTTTGATTTTTACTGTGTAAAAATAAATGAAAATACAATGAGGATTCAGACTTATTTTCAATTAGTTACTGCCCTTCTACCCTGGGCTGGTTAATAAGATTAAAGGTGGTGGGGGGGAAACATGCAGTGGCACAGAAAAAGCATTTGCCATCTACTAGACTTCTTGGGATTGTGGTGTTAGTGGTTTCTCTCTACAGCTTTTCTCCTCCATTCAGTGATCTGTTGTCATAGGAGCCAAGTTAAAGTTGTGTAAACACGGGCCAGTGTTCAAAACACCCAGGGCTCAGTCCTCGGTCACTGCCTCGTCCTTGGAGCTGCCTGCCCACAGCTCACCCCAGAGGTGCCCTGAGAGGTGGGAAATCCACGGAGATTTGCTCCAGATCTGATCTTCCATCTCTGTGAAGGAGCAGAAGTGAGGCAACTTCCATGGAGCCATTCCTACCACTTCATTCACCCCGTGGGTCTAACAGATCTCGCAGCGCTCTCCTTCTCACCCCTCGTCGTTTGGGACTTTCTTTGCCCTCCAAGTCCTAAAATTTAGCAAAAATACATCCCAAGCCATCACTTATTGTCACTGCTGCAGGTTCATTTTTATAGGTTCCGTTTTGTTGCCTGTGCAGAATTAAATTTCCGTCCCAATGTACATTTTGTTACCTACATATCCCAAGTATTTTTCCAGTGTTTCCAGCCCGTGTCCCTCTCTAACGCTCCGACCGCAGCGGTTGAATCCTGTCCAGCATTTCCTGCCAGTCTGCTGCACTTGCAGATGATGAACCTCTCTTACCCCCTAGTGGAAATATTTCAGTCCTGAGGATTTTATGGAACCCTTTTGCTCTTGTCAAGGATCAGACTTCCTTGGAAAACAACTTTTTTTCTGGGGGTTTAAAACGTCACAGCATCTCATGGTCACTGTGTAGTATCTTGTCTTATTTTCTATTCATTTTCAGGGACTTGTTTACCAAATTCGTGTTGTCTTGTGGGGTTTTTTAATGATATTACATCAAACTTTCTAGTTTTGTCTTCCTCTGCGAAAGACTGGATGTCAACTTTTTCTAGCCTAGGGCACTACTTAAATGTGGTTTCTACACAGTTGCTTAGATAGGTCACAGAGTTTATGTAAGTTGCTCCTGGTCTTAGGCCCTTAGTAAATGTCAGGATTTATATTTCTGCTATTTTTCCAGGCATTCTGCATTTCTAACAGTCTCAAGAAGAGACTCAGGGAAGCCTGAAATTACTTGACTCGAATCTGGGTTTGATTGCAGTTGCTGCAGATGAATTCCATCCTTAATGTCAGGAGGAGAAAACCAGCAGCGTTGAACTTTGGCAGCTTTTCCCTCCTTCATTATTTAAATAATAATTTCAGCTTCGGGAAATCGAGCATAAACGAGATAGAAAATTCATTTATTTAACAACATTTCAGGAGGAGGGATGGGACTTCCATAGACAAGTTTCAGTTGCTTTTGGTATCAATGGTAATAGAGCGACTGTCTTGCCCATGATTATAATAATTTTCATTTCAATGAGCCTGAGGTATTAATGCTCTGAAGATTTGCATGGGGTTTTTTTCTGATATTCCCGGCATGGTCTCAAATGTTCAAAGCAGCAGATAGGGTTGCAAAGACATTTTCCATCTACATTAGCATTGCTGATCAAATTTAGAGGGCTCTGCTGCCAGAAATGTCTCAAATAGGCCTTGAATTGAATCCTTT
Source organism: Xenops minutus (assembly GCA_035221455.1). Taxonomy (NCBI): domain Eukaryota; kingdom Metazoa; phylum Chordata; class Aves; order Passeriformes; family Furnariidae; genus Xenops; species Xenops minutus. The sequence continues at coordinate 2,058,176 of JAWWEE010000040.1, read as the reverse complement.
TGGGTCAGCAATTTAGTCCCTGCCTATGCAAGCAAACACATTACATGATATTCTTCAAAAATTAGCAATAGTTAGGCTATAATTGTCTTTTTATTCCCAATTTCCTTGTGGGCTGACTTTCACAGTCCTCATTTGTCTTATTAAAAAAAGGTCTTTGTGGTTTGCAGGTAAGACAAGGTGTGTAGTCATTGTGCCAGCGTTATTCCCTGATTTTAATCTTCTCTGCCACACATTTGCTTATAAAGTAGATTAATTTTCCTTTAAAACTTCGTGGCAAAATTGGAGATCAAACTAGGCAGGTTTGTAAAACCACAGGGCAGGATTTTATCAACAGGACACTGCGAATGAATTATCTGAATAGATTCCAGTTTCTTCTTAAGTTTATATAAGACTTAACCATTTTTAATTTTATTTTTTTCTAATGAAATGCTTGGGTTTTGTGGTGTTGCTAATGCTTCACTGGGGGCTTAAATTGTAGAAAACCAAATTCTACTCAGAATTTTTTTAATTAGTTTATTACTTTTGTGGCCTAGCAAATGAAAAGAGCGAAGTATGAGAATGAAACCTGTTACCGAATGGGTTTCCAAAATACCATTTTGTGTCTCCTGAAACAGCAATATTAAATGGTTTACTAGTGCAGAGCTGCTTTTCTAGGCCGTGGGTGCAGTTCAGTTTAATTGCAAGGAAGAATTTGCAAAATACGAGAGTTCTGAGAATTTTTTCATGCCAAAATCTTGAGCGAAGGCCAAGAACCTTTACCAGCCTTTGTAAACTGACCCAGAAAGGGAAAGGAGACAAACAGGGTCTGTAAACAAAGATCACGTGCCCTTCCCAAATACATTTTGGAAGGATGGTTGCCTAGGGAAACAGGAAATGGGGAATTATACAACAAACAAAAAGCGCTGCCAAACAAATTTGCTGACCTTTTTTTCCGGGGAATTATGATGAAAAAGTGTTGGAATCTGCAGGATTTCACCATATTCCGAAATCCAAAGGTGGAAGAGAAGAATAGCTTGGTAAATACACCACAACTGTTTAGAAAACACAAACATCTTCCTTGACATCTTTATCCTGCAGGAAGCAATGCAGGGGTGTGAGCTGTGTGATCACGAGTTCATCTTGGAGTTTTTGGAGTTTCCCAGCTTTTGCAATTAAGCCCTTTTGGAATCAATGCTTCCTTTTATGGATGAGATAATAACAGAATAACTCCATTCATATTCACAAGGGTCATCTGGTCATTTAGCTCTACGTTTAGGCAGCTCAATGCTCATTTCTGAGCTGGTAGGCTCCCAAAAACTCTGTCCATGTCATAGGAAACGGCGGATTTTTTTGCTTCCACACATCACACATAGGAAGGGATGAGAACTTGCTTTAGCAGGGAAGGAGTCAGCCTCTGGATGATGGTCCCCTGAATTCCAGGGGGAGGGAAATGCATTTGCTTGGATCCTTTCCCACATCCTCTGTTGTTTTCAGCTTGTAACTTTTCTTTTCTTTTGTCAGTTCCAATGACAGGTTTCACTCAAAGGGCCACCATTGATCCAGAACTGAACGAAATCCATGTCTTGTCAGGGCTCAGTAAAGACAAGGAGAAGCGGGAAGAGAATGTAAGGAATTCCTTCTGGATTTATGACATTGTGAGGAACAGCTGGTAAGTTGTGAGTTCTGACTTAGAAATCAGTCCTGTCTCCCAGGTGACTCTAACATCTACTAACCATGGAATGGTGATGTTGAAGACAACTTGAGTTCCCCTGAGGCACCTCTTTTCCCCATAGTCTTTTAGAGACACTGTGGCAATAAGCCAAATGAGGGAGAGAAATCATGTGAACATCTTTAGTGGAGCCAGGTGGAGGGGTGAGGGGAAGTGAGCAGCCATAAAAGGCTTTTCCTGGAGGAAGTGCTCAAGGCCAGGATCCATCATCAGTGCAGCAGATTCAGTCAAATGTGAGTTGATAATAGCAGTGTACACAGTGCCAGTTACTAGAAACCAAGGAAACTGGTGCATATGAATGGTGATGGAGGAGTGTCCATGCTAGATCCAGTATTCTGAGAGAAGATGTCCTGGTCTCTTTGCTGTGGGGTATTTGGTAGCTGCTTTCCACTGTCCCCTTCCAGAGCTGGCAGAGTTTTTGTATTCAAGGTCTCTTCTAATGTGGGGTCAATCACTTTGAAAGGTGTGAATGTTGTTCTTTAAAAATGGCTTTTCAGTTACAGCTTAAGTCTGCTTGGACATCAGTGATTGATTGATTGATTACAGCTTTGCTGTAATCCATGATTTAAAGCTCTACTGGGTCCAAGATGTCTTTCTCCGTAGTAAAAATACTTCATGCTGACAATTCTGAGGGCAAATAATGTCACATCTAAAGATACTCCCAAAGCTCATGACAAATAATCTTCTGGAATTTTTCCCTCTTTGGCTTGTGCTTGAGGACTGTGTTCAGCCAAGGTGATCTCTGATTGTTGGATGGGTTTCTCTTTAGAGCTAAGAATGGGGATGGGGTACCAGAGGACAACATTTAGAGAAATAAGGAATCTTTGGTGTTGTACACCATTTGTACCTTACAGCCTGTAAGTCCTACTAATCATTACTTAATGCCTTGGATTTCAGGTCATGTGTCTATAAGAATGACCAAGCAGCAAAAGAGAATCCAGGTAAAAGCCTTCAGGAAGAGGAGCCCTGCCCAAGGTTTGCCCATCAGCTGGTGTATGATGAGTTGCACAAGGTATGAGAATTTTTATAAATAGATAGTGATTGTTTTAGCCTTATTGCTCTTAAGATGCAGTTGTTTCCTCAAAGGTGTTATAATGAATACAGGTTTTTGTTTAGTGTTAATGTTTGGATTAATATGGTGAGTAACTTAATTTACCATATTTTGAAATAAAATGCTGAGCTACTTTATACTTTCAGTATGAAGCAGACACAAGAGCTGTTCTCACACTTTAGAACACATGAAGCTTCATTCATTATTCTCAGGGATTTAATCTCACAATCTGGTGGTGACTAAATGGTCTCAGTTACCAACATTTCTGGGAAGAATTGGAATGAACTACTCACAGTAAAGAATTTTCTGTACCAGAGGTGCCTGACTGTTCCCTGCATGTCAGAAACAACTGTCATTCTTTAGCACTATCAGACACATTCGTGCTTAAATACACTTAAAATTGGGTTTAGTGTACCTGACTGCTCAGTAAACTTACGGCTTTGTGCATATTAACCAGTAAGGCACAAACCCACAGATTAGGTTCATAAATTCATTAAACCATGAATTTTAATTACTCTGGCACACTTATTGAACCTTTCATGGATATCTTGCAATTAAACATTTTCTAAAATTTCTTTTTAGTCTGAATTGAAGAACGTAAATATACTTTAGTCTTGCACTCCATGGGATGAGAACCAAATCTGGAAAACCCAAGTAGCCCAAAACTTTGGGGATAAAGGAGGATTATAAGGAGGAATAGGTGCAGATTCTCTGTGGAGAACTTTCAGTGCTTATTGTCTTCACAGACTATGATAGTGACTGTAAATATTGTTCTGCCTTTCCTTTAAAAGTGTAAGGTACCCTGAGACTGAGAGAAGCATTTTATAAGTTACTCTGAAGGTTGCTAAATCATTGCAGTTGCCCAGCTTTATCTGAAGAGCTGTTTGATGTACTTGTTTTGAAGAGTCTTATTTTTAGAAACCTCTGTTCCAATGACCTTTCTAAACTCTTCTGATATAAATAAGGAGAGCCTACAGCAGTGGGATGCAGAATACATTGTTTTGAGTGATTATTTTTAAAGCTGTGGGGAAAGGTAGCCTGTTGGACTTGTTAAACCTCACTATTTGAAGATCCTTTGTAGCATGTTTAATATCAACAGTTCAGAGTCTGAAATTACCAAACTATGGGAAGAAAAATATAGTGAAGAAATAAACGGTCCTTTTGTAACCCTTCCACTCTTCTGGAAATTTGCCTCTCTCTGTAAGTCTAGTCTTGCATTTCAGAGGTGGACAGGTCAAGTTAAAGCTCTGTAGAGTTTATGGGACATGTGGGGACATCGATCATCTCCCAAGGATATGCTGGACTGGGATTGCCATCGCTTTACTTTGAGCATCTTTAGGACTTCCCACTCACTTGGTTGGTGCTTAAGGATCTATCACACTTGTAGGTTTTTCCTAAAGGAAGAGTTTGTGTGGGTTTGGGTGTTTGTTTATAAATATCTCAGGAATATGCCAGAAGGAGGTTCTAAAAGTGCAACTTTTTTATAATGTTCAAATGTAAGTGGTTTAAGAGAACTTTATTCATCTCCTAAGGGACAAAGGGAGGCTAATAATGAGATGGAGCAACTTGTCTAAAAGGTGGAATTTTTCCCTCCAGAATAAACCTCTCCAAAGCTGCTGACATAGTAAATTGTCCTTGTTCCATGCATGTACACAGACAATCAACTTTTTGACCTGCCTCTCATTTCCTTAGGTTCATTACTTATTTGGAGGGAATCCTGGTAAATCCTGCTCTCCCAAGATGAGATTAGATGATTTCTGGTCTCTGAAGCTCTGTCGACCTTCAAAGGAATACCTGCTAAGACACTGCAAATACCTCATAAGAAAACACAGGTATAGAAACAAAGGGGGCTTGTAGTTTTCTTTTCCAAGTGTCTCTTTTTTAAGTTGACAAAGCTTGAATATGTTGTACAGTTTTTGAGAAATGTAATTTCATTAGTTATATGGAACTAGATGATCTTCCAAGTCCCTTCCAACCCAAACCATTCTATGACTCTATGCTATGATGGTCTGCAGGTTTCTCGATTTGTTTTAAAAATTATTTTAATAAAAAGCAGTGGGGCAGAACTAAACTACAGAATTAACTTCCTTCTGCTTTGACTATGCCATTCTAAAACTAGAAAAATGTGGTGTGGGGAGTCATGGGGAATTTTTAGATTCCCTTTTCACTCTGCTGCTCATCAACATGTGTTTTGGTGCTGTCACCTCCCAAGGAAATGGAGTATGTTTTGGAAACACTGTGCTAGGAGATAGTAACAGCTCACAAAGATGCTAATGAAGTCTGGGGGCTGGATGCCTTTGCACATCTGAGCCTCAGCCGTGGTGAGGTCATCAGAGTTCCTCACTCAGAAACTCTGGGAAGAGCTCACTTCAACAGAATTCAGCGACACTGCAATGCTCCTTGCACTCTGGATGCTTCAGAGCTGCCTTGTATTTGCTATTTAGGGCAACAGCTTTTCAAATTCAAGCTTATGCTGTTGCCTTAGTCAAGAAATTGCAGCAGGAAACAGCCTTTCAAGACCCAGCGAATTATCTGAAGCCAGTAAATAGCTCTCGCTGCATTCTTGGGGAGAATACTTTTGTTATCAGGTTCTGCCAAGAGTTGGGAGTCGGGTTTTCCTTATGGTATTTTACCTCTGAGGCAGCAAGAAAAATGCTGCACTCAACTCACAACCCCTGTGGCTGGATGGGGCCTTTTAAGATGAGCCACACAGTAGATGTGAATACCTACAAGAATGAATAAAGGCCTTGCCCAGTTATCTGGGAGGCTTATTAAACCCAGATGTGGTGGTGTGGAAATGCAGCTGTGCAGCCTCCAGGGACAGCTCTGGATGACTTGGTTTTGCTTGCTGAAATTGCATTCAAAGGAAATGTTGCTGTGTGTTGTCTGGCAGAAATTTGGGGTTTATGCACCATGTTCCCATTTTTGGGGTACATATGAGGGAGCCAAACCTGACCAGCCGGGGACTGGTGTGGTGGGTGCTTGGCTGGAGTTGCATCTTTAGCCCCTTTCAGAATTTGGGCTGCTCATGTCCACTGTGGTACAAATAGCCAAGCACATGACCCAAATAAAGAAATAGCAGTATGAGAAGGTGACACACAGTGTCACCTGCACTCAGTGGATAGATGGTAAGAGGGAAAAGATCATTCTAAACCTCTTCCATTCTAGGTTTAGGCACCCAATTCAGTGCTGTGGGGACGTAGCTCTGCTCTCTGAGGATGCTGAGCCCAGAATCATCTTCTGAGGGCTCTGCTAACTTCTTCAGGGAATTCACAGAAGTTACAGCTTCTGTTGAAAGACAATGAGGAAATAATGGTGGTGGTGAACAAGATTTTTAGGGACCTGTGCTCTTTCCAAAGGTGGGATATTGATGTCCCTGGGACTGAAGTGCTTAGCACTTGCCTGTGTCTGAGCTGTGCTACTCACACATTACAAACCAAACAGACTCAAGTAAATGTTTTATATTTATACATTAAAAAGTTGCTGAACATATGCTTTTCAGTATTTTTAGTAAGAGTGTGATACTTTGCCCTTATAACTCACTCACACTCCCAAAAAAACCCTTCTCCATGTTTCAGTCTGGCTTGAACACGTGTATCCCAGCAAACACAACGCTGAGCTTCCACTAACACGGTTTTCTTTGGAAATACTGCTTTTATTATATAAGTTTTGCTCTTTGTAGAACGAGCAGTACTTAGTCCTGAAGGGAAATGGCTGTGCTCAAGTTTTCTGTCTCTGCAGGTTTGAAGAAAAAGCTCAGACTGACCCTCTCAGTGCACTGAAGTACCTGCAGAATGATTTGTATGTAACCGTGGATCACTCGGACCCCGAGGAGACAAAGGAGGTAAGGGATCAACAAATCCTTGTCTTAAAGACATTTAAACTGTGCTCTCAGTAAAAAAATTGAGCCTCTTAAACCTTGTTTTTAAAAGCTCTACAGGTGCCCAACACTTTGCTGTATCATATATTTCTCCCCACTGAAGTTCATCCTGCTTTAGAAGCAGTCATTTAACAACTGCAGGTCCAGATAAAATAGCTTTTGTACTCCTAAGAGTGAAGACTAGGCCTTTGTTTTAATTCCAGCATACTGGTGTGTGTTTTGGGAGCTTTAATTGAAATGTAAACTCTCTGAAATGTCAAAAGTCTATAGTTGGTTGTGTGGTAGAAAATGAGTAGAAACTTATTCATGCTGCCTTTTGGCTTGTCAATATTCAACAGCTCTGGGGGAGGGAAAGAGGTTTCTCCTGGGATGATCAACATTTCTGGAAGTAGTTTGTATATATACATTGCTTGCTACCCTTAAAATCTTATTTCCTCTGCCTTTTGAATATTATCCAGTAGGCATGTTCTTTTATTTATTCCAGGAATTTGTTCCCATTTCCTGTTTTGATTCCAGTACCGCAGTTCGTGTCACTTTACAAAACAGATTAAAGAAATAGTGAGAACTGATAGATAAAGTTGTTGATTTGACTCTGTCATTAATTTCCCCGTGGAAAGACGTGCCAGCATTCAGCTCCTGAGGGGCAGATGGGTGAAAGTCCAGGGTTCTTATTGTCTTCTTGCCTTAAGGACTTTGGAAATCATTCAGCAGCTCCTTTTATAAAACCGTGCTAGGAGAATGGGCATTTCTACTCCATGCTGAGTCCCTGGATTAAATCACTTTATCTGGTGGGTTTAACTTGCTACTTCAGATATAGAAAAGATTATACAGACACTGAAAGCTTTTGGGGGAGAATATTCTTCTTGTGTGTGCACAGGATGGAATTGTAGTGTTAGAATTAAGAAAAAATTTTTACTCTTATCAGGATCTTGGAACTGGTCACATTTGTCATAAATTGGGCTCAGCCTTTATAAACATCTGATCCAACATGGTCTCTGTTAGATGGTTTTTCATTGCAAGTGCCCCATATCAAATTGCTTCAAATCCTTTCTAGTCATTTCTAGCATAGGAAAGACAACAAATGATCCTGCTTTTCTTCAAGTATAAAAGGAGATTTTTTTGCCCACTAGTTAAGCACTGTCTTCTCATTGTGCTAGCACTTCCACAGAATCATTCAGGTTAGAAATGATCTTTAAGATCTAGTCCAGCTGTTCCCTCAGCCCACCACTAAACCATGTCCCCAAGTACCACATCTACACATCCTTTAAATCCCTGCAGGGATGGGGACTCCACCACTGCCCTGGGCAGCTGTGCCAGTGCTTGACAACCCTTTTGGTGAACTTTTTCCTTGTATCCAATCTTCACTTGAGGCCATTTCTTCTTGTCCTGTTGCTTGAGAGAAGAGACTGACCCTCACCTGGCTCCCCCCTCCTGTCAGGGGGTTTCAGAGACCCAGAAGGTCCCCCCTCAGCCTCCTTCTCTCCCCCCCAGCTCCCTGAGCCACTCCTGGTGCTCCAGACCCTTCCCCAGCTCCATTCCCTTCTCTGGACATGCTCCAGCCCCTCAATGTCTTTCCTGTTATGAGGGACCCAGAACTGGACACAGCACTAGAGGTTTCTTCTTCCTGTCTGAGCCTGTACTAACTCTTAACACACAATCCCTCTTTCTGATTCTTTTTTCTCCCCTTCTGCTCCCTCCCACTCCTGTAACTCCTGTGTTGTCTGGTTTCCCTTTTTCTCCATGTCATTCCTGTGTGCTGGTAGCCCATCTCCCTTCAAGCAGACCTAAAGAGATCTTGCATCTCATGGCTGGCTGGGCCTTTTTATTCCCTGAAAGAAAACATCTGTGGTGTGACCACCAAGTTCCTGCTGCCTCTTGTCACCCCCAGACCGAAGGAGCTGCCATGGACACTGCACATTGGGCACATCTGGCACAGGAAGGCCTTTAATATTCTACATTTCATTTTCCAGGTTCAGTGCAGAGTGTTCAACTTGTCCAGCTTGTAAGAATGAGGAATTTACCTGCCTACACAGGCTCCTTGGAGATTTTGGGGGACTGTAATAGCTTTATCATACGAGGTAGAAACAGAGTAAGATGGTTCAAAAAGAATTACCCAATTTCAGAGAGCACCCTGGTGTTCTGGACATTAATGATCCAGCATATGAGCTTAGAGAGCTCAGTCCAGCTGAGTGAATATATTGTGGATTCTCTCTCTGCAGGCCTAATGCCTGATCCAAACAAAATCCAATAGCTTCTGTCTGTTGTGCTGGTCCATCAGATCAACACAGACCATTCAGCAGAATTAAAGCTTCCCTTCCAGTGAGCTCCAAAAATCATTTAACAGTTTCTGGGATGCTTTTTTTTGTTCGGGTTTTGTTCTTTTTTTTCTTTTTAATTATTATTAATTGTGCTGGTCATAAAGCTTTTACTTCCAAAGCTTTTTTACCCTGGGACAGATCTGCCAGGGCTGTGGCCCCGAGCCAGCTGCTGGGCTGGTACTGACTGGTTGTATTTCCAGTTGACGTCAATTTACCTTCCGGTTATCACATCGAGTTGGCTTTTTGCTCTGGCATTGCATCTTCAAACAGCCCCTGTGCTTTCCAAAGGACTGACGCAGGCTTTTTGGATTCCATATCGAATTTCAAGCACCAGTTTGATTGTGTCTCTCAGCCCAGACATCTCCATACTCTGCCTTTATTTGTAGTTGAGGTCGTCTTAATTAATATGGGGGGTGATCTGCGTGATGGATGTGCTCTGTGCTGCCTGCAGCCATGAGAGGCTGGAAGAATTCTGAGTGTGGCAAATCTTTAGGGATTCAATTTCTGCCTGTTTTCCCTCGTCCTTGGGCATCTGTTAAATTTGGGAAGGACCAAGCTGCATGGTTTTATCCCCAACTCCGTGCAGTAGTTCTGCAGACTGGCCTATATGGCTTTGTGCTTTCTGGACCGAGGTGTGGGTGGTGTTATATACTATTACAAACAGAATTTCCCCTTGCGGTGAGGGTTGCTTGCTTTGTAATAGAAGTAATTCCTTCTAACTTAGTTAGACAAGTCTGTTCAGCTGTTTGGAGTTGGATGCCAAGGAAAACAAACAGACTGTTCTTGAAACTTACTTTGGCGTTAGTAACCGATTTTTTTTAAAGTAGCATGAATGATTGATGGTAGGAACATACCCCCAGATTTTCATTCCATTGCTGTGATTTTTAGGGATGCTAATGGGATTATATTTTTATTTCACTTTTTTATTATTCTGAAGTGAAGTAGATGCCTGCAAGTAACAGGTATTGCATGGGTGCCTGTTTAGCAGCCACAGGCTGTGTGCCAGCAACTCCTCTGCCCACAAATGCAGACCCAGTTCTCTCTAACTGTGATTCTGCTTGAAATCACTTAAACCTCTTTAGTCAGTTCAGGGTGTTCTGACCACTAAATCTTTTTCCCTGGTTGTGGATTAATAGCCCTGACACTGTATGCAAAGGAGGGTAGATCCCCAGAACATGTGGAATTTTGTCTGTGATTTAAGAGATTAAAGTTGTATAAAGGTGTCATTTGTTGGGGTAAAAAATTTCTGGTGGCATGAGTGTTTTTCTTTGTCTCACACAGATGTGAATTTGGTGATAGTTTGCCAGGCTTTTAAAGATAAAAGGATGGTCAAAATAAAAATTAAGCTCAATTCCAAGTTGTGTACTTAAGGTAGAACAGGTGCTATTAAAGCATGGAAACAATAGTAGATCATATACCAGGCTAAAGGTGTTCCTTGAACACTGCAGCAACCGTAGCCAGAACTTGCTGCTCTTCAAAGGGCTACAGTAAAAATCAAGATGATGCAAAGAAATGCCCAGTGCTTTCCAAGGAAAGGAGAGCAAGATGATTTTGTACATGGAGATTCAGTGCCTGATGATGCTCAATCCCTTGATCGCTGTAAAACAGATACAAAGAGCAAGGAAAACTTGCAGTATGTTTTTCTTGGAGCATGGGAGGAGAAAGAGCAAGGACCTGGAGGCCAATTGGAGGCCTGACTTGCTTGTAGACCGAGGCTGGAGGCCCCTGTTCAAGACTGCTTCATACTTTCCATTCTTAAAACCTTGTCTTTAATAAAGTTGACAGATAAAGCCAGCAGGCCCCAAAAGTATTGTTTGAGTCTGCGTTAGGCTGATATTTCTGGGAAAATTCAAGCCCAAATGGGAAAAATAGTTCTAGGAAGGAGCTAAGAAAAGCCTGTTTCACTTCTTCGTGTCCTGCTGTGATTCTTTGTAAAGCCTCAGAGCCTGAGTGCTGCAGGAGGAGAGGCTTTGGAGCCAAGGAGCAGTTACAAAAACAGCGTTCAGCCTTCCCAATTCCAGCGACAGCTCCATCCTCTGAGAGTTTGAGCCTCCTTTGCTTCTTGGAGCCTGTGCTATGAGTCAGCAGCCCCAGAGAACTGGGCAGAGCTGAGGAACTGGTTTGCACTGTGGTCTGAGCACTCCCATGCAGACATTACAGAGGAGGGGTTATGTCTGATTCAAACAACCTGCGACGTATCCCCTACAGGAGTTACTCGTTGCCCCTTAACCATTTCATTTGTGCAAAGGCAAATATACAAAAATACATAAAACTAATATATATCCTTGTTTTAGTTCCCCAGATCTATTTATGTCCAAGGAACCCCTGCCTGAGTTCAGAAGGTTGGTTGGATCTCTGAGAGATAAGTTAATTGTATAACAAAGGAAACTTGTCTTTTGAATGGGGGCTTAATTTGGAATGGATGAAGCCAGTGAGCCAGAGGATTGTCAGGAGAAGATGGGTGGTGTTGTGATTAAAGCAGTTGGATGCTTCTGCTGGATAATTGAATTCTGGTCTTGCCTTTGTAACGGAGTTGCCATGTGATATTAAGCAAATTGTTTTTCCTCCATGGTCATTAATTGGCTGTTTCACTCGGGTGCCTGATGGGAGAGATCTGAGGTGTGATTTGCTTGAGGGCTTTGCTTTTCTGTGAATTCAGAAGGTGTTGTATAACACTATTTTGGAAAAATCACATTCTGTTAGTTTCAAAATGGGGACCCATAATTAATCACAAGATGAAGTGCTGTCTGTTACAATAACAGTGTGATAAGAAAACTGATGAAGTGGTCTTAGTAAGCATTAACCATCCTATGCACTGGGAAAAAAAGTGAGGATCCTTTGGGAGAACCTCATAGGGTTAAGCTGGGATTGTAATGCAAATGCAGAGTGAACTAACTTAGACTCAGCACTGTCCATAATTGATGTTCTTAACTCACATGCTTGACTTCTCTATCAGAAAGTGCTTTTTAAATGCGAGCTGATACATAAATTTAATTTCAAACCAAACAAACAACAGCCCTCAAGGTTAACTGAAGTGCAGTGTCATCAGTGAAGAAGGAAACAAGATACTTCTTTGCAGCTTTATGGGGAAGAAACTCCTAGCCATGAAAATCCATCCTGCCTGGTGCAGATGAGGCTGGAATATTGGGCACAAGGTCTTTCCAGTGGATTTTTGGTCTCAGTTCAGCGAGTTACAAGCTGGATCCTGCTTGTATGGCCTCTTAGCTGGGCACTTGAGCCCCAGCCCTGGAGTGTGGCTTTCCTCTCCCAGTGGGAAGGCTGCTGGCATTGCTGCAGGAGGAGAGGGAACCTCTGGAATCATGTGGCATCCTCCTTGGCAGCAGGCCCCTGAGGCAATTGTGTGGGAGGGAAGGGTGGCCAGCACATGGCATTTGCTCTCCCAAGCAGCACGGATTTAGCCACGGGGTTTATTGGACCTTTTGGAGCTATTTCTGCTGGGCAGCTGTTTAAGGACGTTGCTGATTGGAAGCCAAGCAGCTCTGGGAAATTAGGCTTGCAGAAAAGTGCACGTGGAGCATTGCAGGCACTCCTGATTTTGGATAACCAGGCCTCACACTCACTTAATCACCCTCTCCCCCCTCTTCTGCCCTTTATCCAGCCTGTATCTTTCTAACCTCTTCTTCCACCTTCCCAGGGCACCTTCTCCAAAAGCTGCTCCAGCATACTGCAGTCCTTATTTTAGACTGGTTTTTCCCTTGATGCCACGCTGAAATTGATCTTGCTGAAGTGTTTTTGTAGCTTCTTGCACTTAGTTTAGATTTCGTTCTTGCAGCAGCTTTCTGCATTTGTGCCTTCTGGCAGAATCAGCCTTGGTCATTGTTCTGTGGAGACTCTGCAGCCTTGACTCCTTTGCACTTTCCTTTGTAGAACTTCAGGGGTTTTTCAAGTGCTTTCCTCACATGCTGCTAATTGATACAGGGCATCCCAAAGCAGGTGCCTTATTGTACTGGAGACTTTATATGAAGATCCTGCTCCTTTTTGTGCATTTTCTATGCATTTGCCATTTTTACATAGGGTGATAGTGTTCTGTTACAGCTCCTAAGTGCATTTTCACAGAGCCTCTGCACCTGTTTTGTATTGCTGACTTTTCCTGTGTGTGTTGATTTGCACTTGGCCCCAGTGAAATGCACCTTGATCTATTGTAATAAACTGGATTTAGTGGAAAAGCAGTCAGAAGGCTGTCTGCTCCATGCTGTCAGTGTGTGTGAGCGTGGTCTGAGGTCTGTGGACTCAGTGATCCTGCCCTGTTCTGCCAGGCAGGTTATCACTGAAAGCCCACAATGATGCTGACCCTGGGGCACATGTGAATCACTCCTGATTCATGGCTCCATTTTGATGTCAAACCATTGATGGCCCCCCACAGTAAAATTACTTGACCTGTTTGCCTTTCCCTGTTGGCTTAATCTGGGTGATGCCTTGATAATTTGCCTTTAAATATCGTATAAAAGCATCAGAATTCCTATGAAAGTCAGAATGGACTATGTCCATTGCCAAGTCCCATCCATAGGTCCTGCTGCCTCATAGGAAAAATCAGATTGATGTGATACAGCTTGTTGCCAAATTCACATTGGCTGCTACTCATCACCTTCTCCACTCCTACATGCCTTCAAATTGTCTGTGTTCCCATTTTGTCTTGAAATTGAAATGAAACTGATGGATATGTAATTCCTGGCTGTTCTCACCACTCCTTCCCTGAACTTATTTGTTCTGTTTTTCCCCCCCTTCTCTTTCCTTTGGGCTGTGTGCTAAAAAGACACACAGGAGACACAAGATTCCAAGGCTTTAAGGAATCAGCTCATTCCTTATGGGAACATGACAAAGCACTAAGCTTTGCCACTCTGTGGGTGACTGAAAACAGCAGCTGGGGCAGAGGAAGACACTGGGCACTGTCTATCAGAGAGATATTAAGGGAGAATAAAACCATGAATGTCTTACTTAAAAACATTTGTACTGGCGATTCTGATGCTCCCAAAGGAGTTTTATTTTTAATTAAAGGGATGCTGCCTTAAACTTGTGATATCAGCTTCTCTGGCAGTTCAGAAAGCTTGTTCCCATTAGAATCATGGAATGTTTTGGGTTGGAAGGGACCATCCAGTTCCAAGCCCCTGCCTTGGGCAGGGTTGCCACCTGCTAGATCAAGTTGCTCAGGGCCCCATCCAGCCTGGCCTTGGACACTTCCAGGGATGGAACATCCACAGCTTCTCTGGGCAGAGCTTTCTCTGTGTTCAAGAAGTCCATGCTCACTCCAGCAGTTATCCTGTTTTCTTGCCATTTTATAATCCCTGTCTGCTGAGCCTGTACCTCGTTAATCCCTGGGAATGTTACTGTGTGGAAGGGACTCTCCTTTCTGCACTGTGGTACCTGCCAAAGAGGCAAAAAATTATATGTTAAAAAAATGAGATTTTTCAAGCTCTCTGTCAAGTACCTTTCATTGCTTCAACTCTGCTCTAATTCTGGGAAAAACCATCCAACTTGTGCCAAGGTGACAAATCGTGTCATGTGAAGGTGCCTGCTGCTGTTACTCGTGTGTGGCCAGGACTTCTCAGCGTTGTCAGAGAAAACACAGCAACTTTAAAGCCACTTGGACTTCTATGAATCTTTTGGTTTTTTTCCCTGTGTGGTTAATAACACTTTTTCCTTTCTTTGTCCCTTCACCTCTTCTGCAGTTTCAGCTTCTTGCCTCAGCGTTATTTAAGTCTGGCTCGGATTTCACGACTCTTGGTGAGTATTGTGTGTCAGAGGAATTATGTGATGTTCCCTTCGATAATTACTGTTAGTTTCTACTGGGTTTTATATCAAATGTTATAGTTCCTATCAGCATTGTATGCCTTTTTCATTTTGAATATGCAAAGTGCCACTACCCAGACATTTGAGAGGTTATTTATAATGACCAGTGTCCAATGCCTCAAGCCCATATTTAAAACATCTGTCAGCATCCGTGGTTTTAAACCAGCGCCTCCTGGGATCATTTCATGTCTCTTATTACATCTGATCCTTCACTGTTACCCAAGTAAACAGAAGCTTTGGTCAGAATAAAGCACCTCCTGTCATGTCACTTTGGAATCTCACAGCATGGCTACGGCACTGTTTGCTGTGATAACTGCAATTCCTGGAGTAGTTTGGTTCGCTCTGTTCTTTGCAGAACTAGTTCTTTGGGCAGAATGTCAAGAGCGAAGAAAACAGTGGCATGAAGGGCTGGAAACAGGAGGGCTGAGCCAAAGCCATGATTTGTTTCACTCCTCTGTCCAGTTAACTCTTTTACAGAGCTCAGATTAGTCCTGGGTGAGCTATAGGAAGGCTATAGGCATAACTTACATCCTTGCAATGCTGGGTTGTCCTCACGTTACCAAGCTCTCGCTAAGAGCTTGAATAACTTCAGTTTTTTAGGGAGGCAGGATTCCCAATATAAGAAACTGAGGGAAGGAAAAAGCCCACTCACTGTCTGCCCTGCTGGATGAGGAAGCTCTGCTGAGCTTGCATAGTTTGGAAGACATCTAGTTGATCCCATGAAATTAATTTTGTTTTTAAAGAAAGAAAACAGATGTTTCAAAAAAAGTTGGATTTTGTCATGTAGAACCACAGAGTGGTTTGGGTTGGAATGGACCTTCAAGTTCATGTCGTTCCAACCCCCTGCCATGGGCAGAGACACCTAGATCAGGTTGCTCAAAGCCCTGTCCAACCTGGCCTTGAACACTCCCAGGGTTGGGGCAGCCACAGCTTCTCTGGGCAACCTGTTTGGGTGTTTCACCATCCTCAAAACTTTTCCCTAGTTTTAAGTGTTCTGAAAGATGAATTAGTTGTTGAATCAATTCAGTACTTTATGCATAGTTTGGCTTTACAGATAGGATACACATGTCAAGCAGTGCTGCTAAAATGAAACAAAAAAACCCCAGCCCTCCTTGATTTGATTAACTTAGTTGACTTTGATTAACTGAAGAGTGAGTTCACTGAATTAAAAAGCATTCCTTTGAGATATCAGCAATGGAAGTAATACAAAGCAGAAGAAATAGTTGTGTGCCTGCCCTATTGTCCTTGCTGCTGATGGTTTAAGTGTGATGATTAGGATACAGAATGCAGACCAAACTCCCCTCTCTTGGGAGGCAGCACTTCAGAAACCCAGTTTGCAAAGCTCCTTTGTGCCAAGATGCAGCCAAGGTCCCCTGTGCAAGCAGGGGAGTGAATAGCAACTCTAACTTGGGACTCCTACCATCAGCAGGGCTTGTCTCAAGGAAAAACTCCAAGCAATCCAAGGAGCTGTTCTGGTTATGGCAGTGAAGATAATGAGGAAAGCCTTAGGACAGAAGAAATGAGGCACCAAATAAAAATAGCTACACAGGTTTTGTTTTCTGGGACATCAGAGCAGTCCCCTGAGAACTCCCCCGTTTCTTTGGGGCTGTCAATGAGCTTGACAGGCATTTGCTTATTACTTTTCATGGCATTTTGATTGCAGTGCTGGCTTGGGGTGACATGGCCTCTGTGTGTATGTGCACACAGGAGTGGGATGGAGAGCTGGCAGCCTTGTTAGTGGAGGCAGGAGTAGCCTAAGTTAACATTTATCCTAAATGGACAACTGGCCTATTCTGCAGCTAAACTGAGCATTTAGAATAGTGAGGACTCCCTTAATTTCCCTGTTTCTTCCTTCCCCAGGATTTTCAGACGTTGACCACACATATGCCCAGAGAACTCAGCTCTTTGACACACTAGTCAACTTCTTTCCAGACAACATGACCCCTCCTAAAGGCAACCTGGTGGACCTCATCACGCTGTAACAGGGCAATCACTGGACACATGGAAGAGATAAAAAGCATCCATTTTCAGTATTTTAATTTTTTTACTGCATTGATTGACTGCTGGGATGAAGTTAATATAGTAACCCCTAGGTGTTTGGAAGGGGTTTTATACTTGTATGGTGAATCCCTGGAGCTTTTCCCTTGGAGTAGGTTAATAAAATGTAACTGACGTACTTCTGACTAAATATATATATTTTTTCTGACTTTGGATTTTGAGTTAGCAAATGTAAGATGAAAAAGTGGGGGGAAAAGAAAAAAAAAATAAAACCCAGTCATGCAGTGATCTTTTTTGCCTGTGGGGGAAAATTGAGATTTCTGAGTTGTCTGGGATTAAAGTTGATGGGTTTTATTTTGGGTTTCTTGAGGAAGAGGGGGGAGAAGTTTTTCTTTCCTCATCTGTAGCTAGTCATGATGTATTGCTTTATCCTCCAACTCCATCCTCAGCAGCTGAATAACTTGCTGGCAGGACACTGGCACGCATTGAGGTAAAAGTAATTTATGTCTTGAGTCTTGTAATCCTGTGTCGTGGGAAGGCGGGCGCTCGTTACAAGTGGTGTGTCTCCTCGCCCCAGAATCAAGCTGACAGTCATGTCTAACTGCATCTGAGACTCAGTCTAAACTGAATACCTACACCCCTGGACTCTCTTCTCTGGAGCCTCCCACTTAAACCTGATGGGCAAGTGGGAACCTCAGAGAAACCATTGGAAAATGGCAGCGTGGCCGTCACCCCCACGGGCCCCTTTTCAGGGATTGATCTCTGCTGCTCTGCCCTTTCCCTGGGAAACCGTGTGGGTCCTTGGCGAGCCTGGCACCTCTGGGTCTTCCACCACATCCCCCCCCAACCTCTGCAGCCTGACCCGGGGAGGGGTGGAGGATTCCTGAAGCAGATTGTCTTCGTTCCCCTGTGCTTCTGTGTGCGTTTGTCCGTGTGTCCCTGCACAGAGCAATGCTCCCAACAGCTTGTCTCCTTCCCCTGTAGTGCAGCTCACTCACTTGTCAGTGCATTCTAGACCTAGATCTGAATGTGAAGGAGGCCTTCTTAGCATAAACCTCTTGGAAAGCGAGCTGATGTATATGTATAGAAAATATATTCTTCCTCGCTGAAAGCCTTCTTTATAAACACCGCAAGGGCTTGGTGCTGCACTGTGAAGTGAAGGACACACATCCCCAGCACTAGAAACTGTGCATTTGGTGTCAGTGAGCGTTCAGTACACACTGGCAGATGTAAATATTTATATGAGACTGCAAAGCTTTATGTCCAGCAATGTTCGTGCCAGGCGGGGATCGGTGCTGCACCCGCCGTGGCCTCACGGCCCCTGTTGAACTTGATGGAAAATCCTGTGTGTGCAAAGATGATTTGGACTCTTGAAATAAAGAGTTGGTCAAGTGTCTTTTTCAGAGCTCGAGTGTCTGCTTGCTATGATTGCACTGTATTGCCTCTTTATCATGTTCTTTGTGTGACTTTTGTAGTCCTGGTACGTTAGAAATAAATTTTAAAAACTCATACTAGTGTTTAATCACTTAGAAAGGAACGATATGTCAGAGGCCGGGCTTTGCTTGTCTTCAGGGAGGACTGTACAAATGCAGTGGTTTTAACCTGTCACTTGAGACTGTTCAGTCATTGTGCACTTGAGTGGATGGCAAATCACATGTCTGGGGAAGACTCCACTCGGTGCAGGAATTGAAACCTGATGAAATTGTTTCTTTGGAACGTGGCAGGTTTTTTTCCCAGTGACGTGGAAAGTTTTAATGTTGCTGCTGGGCTTCATGATGTGCTACCTGTGCTGAGGCTTCGTTAACTAATTAGAGTTCATACAGTACAAATGTAGATGTCAGAGGAGTATTCCAGCTGAGGTCTTGCTTCCACTGAGATGGAACTGATCACTTTTAATGCAACCAGCCAAAATGCTGCAGCCCTCTAGTACGTAAAATTTTAGTGCTGTCGTGCTCCCTTATCACTTGATCTCGTTGCCTGTGTATCCTCCAGCTTCAGGCAGGTGATTAAATGCTGCTTGTGACAGTTCTCAGATCAAGCAGACTCTTCATAAATTTTTATGTGTGTCCACCTTTGATGTCCACACGTGAAGCCAACAGATAGACCTAGACAGAGCAGACTGGAGAAGTTTAGGAATGCCAAAAGCTGTGAATGATGTTGCTGGTGAGCAGTGCATCGTGTCAGGTCTCATTTGTGTCACAGAAATTCGATCCAAGCTCGTTGTCCTCTGCGTGGCGGTGCATGTGAAGCCTGGCAGCCCTGGCTCTGAGTTTTGTAGCATTGTGTAAATCAATGGTTTGTCTGAATTGCTTCTGCAGGACTGACAGTCCCAGCTAACGAGAGCCCTTCAGGATGATCAAATATTGACCTGCCTTTATCCCGAGCGGATCGATGCCAGTGCAGTTCATGGATTACAGCTGGTGATTAACCAGCAGAAAATATTTGCTCAGCCTC
This sequence comes from Xenops minutus, assembly GCA_035221455.1. Classification (NCBI taxonomy): domain Eukaryota; kingdom Metazoa; phylum Chordata; class Aves; order Passeriformes; family Furnariidae; genus Xenops; species Xenops minutus. The sequence continues at coordinate 2,038,959 of JAWWEE010000040.1, read as the reverse complement.
GGAGTATTTGTAGAGCAGCAGAGGCACCGTGTGGCCAGAGAGGTTAATCCAAAGGGAAGGCTTCCTGTGGCTTTGCCAAGGGTCTTTCCTTCTCCCGTGTCATTAAAGCTAGGGGGCAAAATTAAATGATTTCTTTGCACTGGTGTATGCTGTACATGATTTTAAAATCTGATCAAAAATTCTTGAGCAGCAAAGTATAAATTTCCTTTCAAAATCAGCCAGTTATTGTCAGGCAGCAACACAGAGAGTTTGGACTTAATTACATGCAGATCTTTAAAGGTATTGGTGATATTCCAGGAAAGCATTAGATGTGCTTATGACAGAAATCCTGAACTACAAACAGAAGAGAAACCCACTGGGTCTGAAAACAGCCACCTGAAAGTGTTTTCACAGCCCACTGCATGCGAGGTTATAAATACACAAGCTGTGCGTGAGAAGCCTTCGAGCCTCACCATCATTGCTTGCAGGCTGTGGCTGAGGCTGCTTTTTAGCTTAGGCAAGACAAACATACTCTATTTGCCTTTACCTTAGACTATAAGGTGACTCTGTGTATGAACTTGACACCACGTAATCTTTGCACTACAGTAGTTTTATCTGTAAATTCCATGTTAACTTGTAAATAAGGTGTTGCAAAGGAAAGCGTCGTTCCTTGTCAGAGAGGGACTCATTCATGAGGACTGGGGTCTTCAAAGCCAAAGCTGCAAAGTTCTGGTAGGTTTTTTAAAGCTGGAGGAAGTCAGGGTGGGATAAACTTGATACAGAGAACCAGACTTCAGTCCTGTTTTAGCTTTTCTAAAATATCCTTGGAGATCCATGAGTTTCGTTCTTCACTGACAGATCATTCAATATCATTCAGTAGATCATCTCTTTGGAAAAAAAGAAATTAGATTGTCCCTGTAGAGTGCCACCTTTTATTAGAGAATAAAGCCCTTCAGAATTGATTTTTTTGGTCACTTGGATTAGAGAGAATTAAGTGAGTTTTTTAATGTTTGTCTTATACAACCCCTTGTGGTAGTCACAAGGCAGAAGTTCTTAAGAGTTCTCCCAAAAAGCCAAGTGCTCCTCTTGCAATGTGACCCAAAATGTTTTCATGTGGCAGAAAGACCTTCTTAGATGTTGTTAAAACATTAGGAGACTTTAGCCACCTTCTTGCCATGTTTTTGAGGATCCCATTGGTTATTATTGATTCCAGGGAGGCCTGAAGGGTGATGCAAAGTGTTCATCGGAAACAATTACAGTTTTTATCTTCCAGTTCTTTTAAAGGTATTTATGATGTTCTTATTCTTATCATCTCTTCCTTTTGCTGAGTATAATGAGGAAGAAGAACTTTGTCCTGGAAAAGTTCAGTTTGTTCTTTCCCTGGATGGCATCTTGTATGGTTGTATGAATATAAACATCTGGAATTTGGTTTTTGTTTGCCCAGGGTGGCTCTGTGTGCACACAGACATGTGATAGCTCAGGGATCAGGCTGGAGCTTCCTACCAGAACATCAGTTAGCAAAATGTTACTCTAAATTTGGAAAATCAGTCTGGGAACACCCAACTGGAAAAGCTTTTCTAAGGTATTGCCTTGTCCAGCAGCAACTGGAGTGAAAGTAGAGAATTTTCCTAAAGAGCATAGAAAAGCTTCCCTTTGTGAACTCTCCTGGAGTGACATGGTTAAATGAAATTGCTGAAACTTTCTGGCCATTGATTGTAATAACTTAGCCTGAAAATCTAGTGATTTAGTGACAGAAATGTAACAGTTGAGGAGTCAGTAAGCAAATTATTTGGAGCCACCTATTTGCAGGAGGGTGGCAGAGGTGTGGCCTGGTGGCCAGGGACAGCCACAGCTTCATCTGTGTGCTCCTTTAATTGGCAGCCACGAGTGTTCATGTCTCCATTAGCTGCGTCTTCTTCCAGAAGAGACTCCTTCCAAAGCCGAGTAATGAGTCTGGAAGAGTGTTTTCCATAGGGCTTTGTGGAACAGCTGTTTTCTGAATCACTTTCCTGATGTGTGCAAATTTTTCAAAGGGAGTTTTATTGTGTGTTGTGACAGAGTCATACGTCGATCTTGCCCTGCTGTGCCAACCTGCTCTGGGGAGTGATGGATTCAGAGCAGAGTGCTGAGGAACACTTGAAGCTTGTTTTGCTGCTCTTACTGTGAGAGAGATGAGCATTAGTTCTGCTTGTTTCAAATGCAGGAGGGTAACACAAATGCTAAATAGTTTTCTTGCTGCCTCCCATATTCCAGAATTGAGAAAGAAATACATTTGTAGAGCTTGTCAAGTGAAACTTTTGAGTTTGAATTACTTCTGTACAACCTACATTTCTGTACAACCTACATCTCTGTGCAGGCAGTGATTCTGTGGCTGTGACACTGTGCCACTTCTGGGGAAAATGGCAGAAATTGTTAAATATGATTCCATTCGGTCCCTTTGTTTTTAAAAGTGGAAAAATGTCTTGTGAAACCTTGAGTCCCCGTGTATGCTTTGAATTTTAGCTTATTAGTTGGCTCGGAGTTAAGGAATGTTTGGCTATTGTCAAGTGAAGTCCTGACAGTAAAAGCAGTTCATGTTATGTCTCTGGAAGTGCTTGTGTTGTTTTATAGCTGTATTTATTACAGAAACAGAGGTGGGCCCAGTTAAAAATGAGAATTATTGGTGTTTTGATTTAGGGGGAAGTTTATAGAAACCCTGAGCGTGGCCTATTTTAATATGTACATGTGATAATTTGGAGATGGGTCTTATTTTGTGAAAGGAGAGTTTAAGAACTATATGACTTGCTCTTGGTATAGACTGTAGTAGTATATAAGCTGTAAATACTGTTGAAATGTAAATGTGCTGTCAGAAGCTTGTTAGTGTATCTAAACTCCCGTGGGAAAGGGAGACCTGATCATATCCTCTCATGGAAAAGGTTATACTGGAAATGAGTCAAGTTGTGGTAATGGCTTATAGGCAAAATCCCTGTTTTACTGAAAGCCTCTATTATAATGAAAAGTTGGAGTGGAAAAAGTAGGTTTACTGTACTGGAACCATGATAACAGTCCATGGCTCAGCACTTGGATAAATTGACTCCAGATGCTTTTGTCTGCAGGCAATGGATCCAAATGTGGTTTTGGATTGGAAGCCAGTTAATGACCTGCTTATTGCTGTTGGAGAGTCCCCCAGGAGAACCTCACAGGCAATGCCAGCAGGTATCCTTTTGGCATTCCTGGCAGAGGTCAGAGAACTGGCTGGAGTTTGGGATTATTTGTGTGTGCTTTGGTTACACGTGTAAACCTCCTGAGAGGTGTTTGCATGGGTTGGATACAATTCCCCCTGCAGGGCAGCATCTTCCCCAAGCACAGATCCTGAAGGTAACACGTTGCTGCTGTCTCCTTTGCTTTCACGGATTCCATTTGATAGGGATGAACTGCAGACACTTGCTGTGACCCAAATTCAGTGCTCTGCTCCCAAACACCTACAGCCACTGGCTGGAGCTGCTGTCAGTGGATCACCTCACTGCTGTGAAATCTTAATTTATACTTGCTGCAGACAGAACTGTATGTTGTCTTGTCTTCCAGCTGCTTGCTCTAAGTCAGCACAGCTTTTACTGATGACCTGGAGACTGTGAGTGCTGTCAGAAATCAGTCGACTGTTCAGCTCTGGTGTGGCATCACAGTTCATTCCTGAAAACAGGAATGTCAGTGAATAGCTCAAAACTGGCTCTATCAGCTTGGATTTTGGGGTTTGCTGTTAATTTGAAAGGAAAATCTTACCACTAGCAGATATGATGGTCAAAGCATGGTTCCTGGGTTATTCTCCCATTTATTCTGACTTTTCCTTCCCTGTGTGGCTGTTCACTGCTGTTAAAATGCCATCAGACTTCCCTGAGTTTAATGGGTACCAACTGGAGAATTAGAGGTTAGAGCTGCGTGGTGGTTATTGAGGCATCAGTTTCTCCATGTCACATCATCCTCTAGTTGCTTCCTTTGCAAAACTCCTTCTGCTGCCACTGAAACAGGGAGGATCCTTGTGATTTACATTGTTCTTTGCAGGGCTGTTTTCCATCCTGGGTAAGGCCAGGGAAGCGTGGGAGCCGATTTCCCACTGCAATGTGATGTACTTGTGTCCCTCCCTGACCCCACGTTCAGTGCTGTGATGAGCCTTCCCTCCTGTCTCAGGGTTTATTTTGCCTGGCCCCAAGAGTGTGGTAGCTGTTCAGCAAAAGAAAAAGGGTGATGATACCAATCCTCAAGTTGCCCAAGGTTCCTGCACCTGCTTTCATCACCCCAAATCTTCCACTGGTGGAGGCAAAGAGCTGGTACTGGGGTGGGTGTTTGGTTTATTTCTGCAGTGTAGCAGAGCAGAGGGAATGGGAAGAGAAGGAGGCTTAGGGATGATACAGTAGGGTGTGTCAGATGTGGTCTGTCTTTTTGGCAGGACTTTGAAGACTCTTAGCAAGTAGTTCTGCCATTTAGAGCTGATTTTTTTCATGTGAGCTGGATTCTCTGTCTCTTTTTCAAATGGAAGTGATGCAATACCAGGATCTTGGAGTCCTGGAGCTTCACCTCGAGCTTGGCCCCCTCCACCCCAAAGACACCAGAGAGACAAATACAGATTTTATTCTCTCCCCAGTCCCTCCACAGTGATTGCAAGGAGGGCAGATGGGCTTAACCTTTCTCCAGCAGACCAGAGGTGCTGCAGCATCATCAGCTTTTGGGTCAGGTCTGGCTGCCTTAAGGGATTGTTAAAACCTAAAACTGTTCTGAGCTGATGAAAGCTGCCAGTGAGATTAAGGGAGATATTAGGTGCTTTTTAATTAATTTGATGGTAGGGAGGCTAAACCACAACAGTGGCTCTGGTGGTTGCAGCCATCCCCACATCCCAAACACCAATGGATAGGTTTTTCTCCCTAGTGATGGGAAAATACACTTTAAATACCCTGCCTTAGTAACCAAGGGATTCAATCAATTAGTGTTTCACTAAATAGAGAAGCGTGAACAAGAGGGTCTGTTCCTCAAAGAAACCACTTTGAGGCTGAAAAGTGATTTTTTGAGGTTTTGACAAAAAAAAAAAAAATCAGCTCTTAAAAGGGGAAAATGGAGAACTCTTGTGTTGCTGACTTGGTTTCCCCTCTCATCTGGTCCTTGGGAATGCAAACTTGCAGTGGAGGGTGAATATTGCCTTCATCTCTCCCTCATCATTCCTGTCCCTCCTCCCTCCCTCCCCTTGATGTTTAAATGCGTGAAACACTTTCCACTTCTGAAGCTGCTGTGCTGGGTAGTGGAAAAGAAAACAAGCCCCTTGTTATTAGTAGCTGTTCCTATTTGCTAAAGCTGTATTTTCTGCTGTCTTCCAGCACACCCTCCTCCACAGCAGGAAATGAGGGGACGGTGGAGAGACCATAAGCCAGAGAAATGAGCTTAATTACACAAACAAATGTGTTTATGGGAGTCTTGAGCCTTGGAGGCCTCGAACTGCACAGACCACTTTGCTGAGGGGCAGAAAATGAAAGTCTGTGGGCTCATTGCCTGTTAATTGGAGATGACATTCCCATCCTTGTGGGCTGGTGGTGCTGTGCATCTTGTGCATTGAGATGCTGAGATGCAGCATGTCTCTTTTTGGGAGTATTGAGCCTCATTAAACGTTTTCCCTTTGGAATTGTTACCATTATCCCTCTTCAGTGAGTTGATAGCACAGGCAGGATCTGGATAGCTTGGGGTCAAACACCAGTGAGCTGGCTGGGCACCATCACGTGGCTGGGGTGGGTTTTTTGGGCTGGTTGTTGAGCTGTTGCCTCTGCTCTGATGGTAGCACTGTACTGTGTGGTGGTTTGTTTGTCTGGACCTTCAGTGTTCATTATCTCGTCCTCTACAGCCTCGTGTGGTCCCCAAAAGCTGGTTATCCCTGTGTAGTGCTGGAAGTGTTGAGTGTCCACCCCCTGTCCACAATCTACCCTTTTTTGTTCTGTTTTAGCACCCAGCTTGAAGTGTTTGCCTCTCTACAGCAACTCTGCAGGCTCTGGTGTCCGTGTGAGTTCCCGTGGGTGTCTGTCCTGCAGTTGTTGTCTCGGGCACCTGAGCACAGGAGGGCTGAGCTGAGAGGTGTGGACAGCCCTGGGCTGGAAAGGAGCATCCCTGGGGTGATGAACACTGTGAACTGCTCATGTGTTTTAATAGGCAAGTTAAATATTGACCAGTCCTGTGTTGAGCCCATGGTGGTTACAGGAATCAGTCCTGGACTCTGGTGATTCCACACCCCACCCTTTTCTACATGGATGGTCTTTGTTCAGCCCAGAGTGTTAATTTTCTTCCTTGGCATAAATCATCTTTGATGATTTCTGGGTTGGTGTGTGAGCCCCATGCTGTACATAAATGAATGAGTGATACAAGGAATATCTACAAATGTAGTTATGTTGTATGTAATGTACATAAGGAGAGAATGTATTTTGTTCATTTTTTTTCTTAATAAAAATGCATATGCCAACAAGGCTGTTTATTTGAGATCTGTTTGTTCACACATTGCTTCTGAGAACGGAAAAATGTCTGTGAAGGTCTTGCAGTGGTGGAGAAATTGTGAAACCAGTGGTGCATTATGTCTGGCCTTGTTCCCTGACCTCACTGATGAGCAGAGTCAGTGTCCCATAAATCCAGCGTGTTCCTAACATTTACAACAGATTTTACTGAGCGGGAACATGGAGTTAGAACATAAGCTGCTGCAAAATACTGATTTTTAGTATTTGACTTAAACCAAATTCCTTTTTTTTTTCTTCTTTACATCAGCAAAAACTTAGCCTGGAATGTTTTGAGCATTGGAAGGCAAACTGAGGTGCTGAACTGCCCACGCTGCTGCTGCCCTCGAGAGATGCCATTCCTGCCTTAGGGGTGTGAGGTTTGATTCCCTCCTCCACAGCCTGACCCCAGAGTGAGGAGAGGCTGCAGACCAGCAGTGAGATGGGATGAAATACAGAAATAAAGATGGGCTCCCTCTCCCTTCCCTTCACAAGCCTGAAGGCACCAACAGCTCAAACAAGTGCTCTGGCCATGGTGGGGCTGCCCTCACCCACTTCAACCCAGTGTCCCACCCCTCTGAGCTGTATGGTTTATAAATTAAGTTTTCCAGCACTGTCATTCTTCCTTCTGTATGGGAAAAACACCAGTTCTTCCATGCCTGCCTACCCTGAAGGTCTGGGTTGACTTTGCTCCTGCTGGTCCAATGTTATCCCATGTAACATCTACAGAGCAGAAAGCTGTGACTCTGGAGCACAAGCTCTGCCCTGTCCACCCCCTTCTCACTCAGCCAGGAAACAAGTCTTTTACATAAGAATGTTTATTGACAGAAATACATGATGCTTTCAAAATATATTTGTAGGAAAATGCAAGAATAATCTCTACAATCCAGTTCATCAGTAAATTCCAGTGTAAATCAGACTCCTGTCCCCGTGAGAGATGCTGCTACACAGTACATAAGAGCTCTAGGATATGTGCAAGGTTCAACAGGTAACCACCTTGGCAATTAGGTTTTCCTTCTCCAGTCCCTCATGGATTTTGACTTCTGTGTGTCTTCTGTAGGCAACAGTCACAGTTCCAACCTCATCAGTTGGGTCACGGCACTGAGAGCGGGAGATAAAATGGTCCTAAAGTATTTACACATTCCTCGGGATTCTGAAAACAGAAAAGTCTCTTGCAAGGACCTCTGAGCTGCTTGTAAAACTCTCTCCCAAAGGTAAGAGCAATAATCTCTTTGTACAACATGTTGGATGTTAAAGCTGTTTTGGGGGAGGGAAGAGGAGCGTGGGGAAGGGAGGAGGGGCAGGGGGGGAGGAAATGCCTGGGTAGATTTATTTTTATTTATTATTTTTGGTCTAACAATTATGGCTACAGCCTACAAAGGGAAGGGTTAAGGCCAAAAATGCTCATCGCTGCATTTCCTACCTGCCTTTTTTTTTTTCCCAAAAAGAATGTTCTCAACATAAAAGAAAGAAAAAAGTACTGTTTTCTTTTCCTGTGGAAATAGTTCTTTAAATAGGGGAAGGAAAATCTACTATAAAATATTAGTGGTTTAAAAATATGGTGTCTGGAAAAATAAATAAATGTACAATTCCTATTCAAATATAAATCACTATAAGCACTTGCTGAGCAGTTAATATCTTCACTGGTCTCTGCTCGGGAAGATTTAAGGTTACTTCATCTCAAGCCTTTGTAGGGTTCTCTTGCAAAGTCTTTGGACCTGATTCATTAAAGCACTTTGGCATCTCTTTGCTGGGAAGGGGGAATCTGTAGGCACATCTTTAGACTGCCTGGAGATGCTCTGCCAGGGGTGTCCTCATGGAACACCAGCCCTGCAGCCACGGCCTCGCTGCTGCTGCTGTATTTATTTTCTGGGAAGGACAGAACTGTGAGGTCACCGACCTGCTGCTCACCTCTCAGGGCAACTGGGAAGCCAGGACACTCCTGGAAGGAATTCTGGATGCCAAGACCAGTTCTCTGAGCCTTTTGGCCCCATGAAAGAGCTGAACTTGATGCTGCCAGAGCAGGGACAAAGCCGTGGTGCAGGGTTACCTGGGTGAGAGGTGTTTTCCTGCTTTGTGTCAAATTCTGATCCCCTACCAGGCTGGCCTTTAGCTTTTGCTTTCTTTCTTTTTTTTTATTTTTTTTTTTTTGGTTTTGTTTTGTTTTTTATTTTATTTTACTTCCCCTCCCCTCCAAAATGACTTCCCCATAGTGCAGTGCACAGGTAAGTGAAGTGTGCAGAATACATTGCTAATGAATAGCAGGAATATTTACATACAAAAATAGAAAGGTTTGAACACTTCAGACTCTGCCCTTCGGTGCAGGACAGAAGGGGGAAGAGCCACTTGTATCTTCTGCCAACGCCTGTCCTGGGGCTGAGAGAACCACCCCGACCCTCTCCTTCCTGAGAGCTCCTGAGCACCGACTCCACCTGGGGTTCTCCAAGCTTCCCACTGCCTGGCTCTGCTTTTCCCGAAGGAAATCTCCCTGTTGGGCACGAGAAGAGTGCAGAGTTCATGGCAAGCAGGGGAGAGGGAGGGCCGTGCTTGGGCACTGCTCTCATCTGCAGCTCCTCTGGTTTGCAGGGGGCTTGGGACAACCACCGTCCTCCTGTTGGGAGATGTGCTCACCCAGGTGACCTTCTGGTCCTCTCCTCTCTTCCCTGTGTGCTGGAGGATGGATCCCTGACTCTGCCAGGGCTGAGCTGCTTCACCAGAGCCAGAGCAAAGGTGTGAAACTCTCCCCATCCTTTTAGAGCCACTTACTGGCTTGGTATCACTCCTGTGACAGGGAGCACAAAACCAGAAGCACCCTCAGTCCAGCTGTGTTTTTCCTTCCCCCTCTACAGACTTCAGCAAAGGGAGACCTGGATGACAAACCAAGGGCTGCAGGACAAAGCCCAGTCCCAGCCCTGCTATCGTGCTGGAAGTTGCTTTGCAGGTCTCTGTTGTTTTACTGCCTTGTGAAAAAGAGCTTCAGAGTGTGGGCTGAGCTTACAGACCTCAAAGGGAGGAAACACCAAGGGCTGCACCCTTGGAAAGCCCTGGATACCACCAAGCTGCCTGGTTCATGTTTCTGCTGCTCCTCCACCTCTTCTGCTGCTCACACAGGAAAACACGAGCACAGAAATCACAACCTGTGGTGGTGCTCATAACCCACGGTCTCATGGAGGAGGGATGAAGGCCGTAATTCCTGGAAGGCAACTGACCTTTCTGTAAGAAAATGCAGCACCAAAGCTGGGCTCCTGCACCACGAAACCCCCACCATCATGCTGGGCATTGCTCTTGGTCTCTACACCCTTCCTAAGAGGGATGAACTCAAGGAATGACTCCTTTCCCTCTCCCTCCTCGTTTCAGCCCATCCATACCAGAAGCTGCCGCTCCTCTCTTGGTCTCCACGTGGGTGCAGGGTTTGCTCCACAGCTGTGGGTGGCAGTGCTGAGCATCACTTGGCACTGCTGCATCCCTCCCATCCCACTGGCCCTGGGTGCACCCACCTGCCCAGGGCACAGCAAGGGGCTCTTGTGCGTTTTAGTTGGCGGTTTCTGGGGAAGAGGATGGAAATTGGATTAAAAACCAACAGGCTGTTCCAGCTTTTTCCACTCGAGACCTGGGTGTCAGGAGGGCAGAGTGATGACTAAACAGCGTGGGCCAGAGGGTTTCTCGAGCTGTAATTGCCAGGTGCTGGTTTGCTGTCAGATGTGCTCCCTCTCCCATCCCATTTGCTTTGTTTCTCTTCATTTTTGAGTCGCTCAGTAGCTGAAGGATGTGGTTGGCGTGGTCGGACATGGGATGGGAGAGGACATGCTTGGAGGAGACACCAGCAGCTCCTCAGGAGCTAAGCCACCCTGTTTGCCCATGGCTGGCCAGGCCTGGTGTGGTCGGTGGGTGAGGGATGGAGGATGTTTGTCTTTGTGTGGCCACCAAAGTGGCTTCTGTCGATGTGCCCCACAGGTGTCTTCTCGTGTCCTTTCCTCTTCCATCCTGCAACCCACGTGGTGGCACGAGGGGCCATGATTAGTTCATTAAGGAATTTTCTGGGTTTTTTTGGGGGAATTTTGCTTTATTTTGGAGCTGTGCGTGCGTGTGTGTAGGGATTTAAGGTTATTTTGGTTTTTTTTGCGGGGAGTGGTGGTCATTTTTTGCCTGATTGTGTTCTGCATCCTATAAATGCGTGTCCTCCTCTTCCTCCAGGTCCTCCTTCATGAGGGTGTCGAGAGGAACAATCCAGCTGTCCCCTAGCTCACCGTTGAGGTTCACCTTCTTCTCCTGCATTTCGGAGGAGGTCTCCATCACCTCCAGCGTGGGGTTATCGTGGTAGCCATTCTCCATGGTCTGCAGCTCCTCGGTCAGGCGCTGCTATGAGGAAAGAACACCCATAAACCCCACTGGAAAACACCTTGGCCATGCTGTGCATGTCACCTCGGGGCTGTCACCTCCCAGCCAGCCACAACAGCTGCCCCAGGCTGATTTATATAACTACATATAGAGCCTTTCACAGTGAGGTTGAGGCTGGGGGCAGCGAGGGGGTAGCATGGAGCTGGCAAGAGAGAGACTCTGCTAATGATGGGAGGGAGGAAAGAGCAGCCAGAGACGTGGAAAACCTCCAGGAGCAGCTGCCAGCTTCAGTTTCACCCAGGACCTAAGAGCTTGAGTATTGCTGCCTCACCCCAACCCTGCCTCATCCCAACTCCTGCCTCCCTAACTACACTCTGCTCTTTCCCTCTCCTTTTTATTATAATTCTCCTCCTTGACCCAGGGGCAGCTCCCACCTTGCAGAAGCTGCCGGCTCTTGCCCCTCCCTAAGCATCATCCCTCCTCATCCTGGTGGAGCTCTCCGTGGAAACCAAGCAGGGAAAGATGGAATCAGCCACTTTATCACCCTGGCCCTTTGCTGTGATGTGCTTCAGGCTCTGACTCAGCCCTTCATCTCCTGGCAGACCCCCCAGCCCATCCTAATTTTGCATCCACCTGGACTCTTTCATCCCTGTCCTCCCCTAGAGTGATTCAGTGGGGAACTGCAATCCTTGGTGAGCCCTTTTTTGGGGAGTGTAAGGCACCCCTGTTAAAATCTGCCTCGATTTACAGCTTGATCTATTACAGTGCTCCTAGTAAATGTCAGGAGAGAGGCGTGGGAGGGAATGCATGGAGAAGGAAAGGGATGGAGAAGGAAAACTGCAGGGTGCTAGGAGAGGGGCTGCAAAGGCACTGCTGGGAGATCCCCTGGGCTGCTCCTGGCAGGGGAAATGTGGGCAGGGATGGTGGGATGGAAAGCAGAGGACACACTTGGGCTCTCCCAGGGGCTGTTTCCCTGTGGGATTGCTGGTGGATGGATGGATGGATGCTCAGGCAGCGCTTTCTCCCACCATGGCAAGGCACCCCCGGGCCGTGCAGGAAGGGGAAGGGGCTTTAAGCTGGGCTTTAGTCCTGTTAAAAGCTCCTGGGCCCTACCAAGCGCCGGAGGTGAGAGCTGGGGGTGTTACGGACGCGGCGCCCGCCCCTCCAACCCCTGTGTTGGAACTCACATTAAAGATCAGGGCCACATGTCCATCATCAAACCCGGGGAGATCAGGGTGGATGTGCTGGGTATTTCCAAGGGAAAACAACGGAGGGGGAAAGGGAGGGAGGGGAGGGTTGGAGAAAAAAATAAAAAATAAAATAATAAAAAAAAAAACTTTCAAGTCATTTTTGGAAAAGAAGCAAGGAGGAAAATAAAATAAACCACCCAAAAACAAAGCCAGGAAGGAGGAACATGTTTTGCTTTGGTTGTGCTACTTTAGTCTGTGTGTGGTGGGAATTTACCTCTGGACTATCCAGCTGGGACTGGTAGCTGTTCCTCTGCACCAGGTTATTTGAGCAACATGCATTCCCATCCCTAAAAATGTCCTGTTTCTATCTGTTTTCTCAGCAATATGTGGCAAGAGCATTATGCTGCTCCCTGTCTCTGCTGGGATGTTTTTCACCCCAGCTGGGGAGTTTTCATCCAAGGGATGATGAAACCCCCAAGGGGACCAAAACACAGGTCAAACACCATAGAGATCTTGCATCCTCCCCCATTTCTGCCCAAAAAAATCAAGCCTTGTAAGTAGAGACAATTCTGATGCTGGCGTTGGTTTGCTCTTCTCTGCTTCCTGTGTTTGTCTCCCTTATTCTGCAAATATCTAAAGCAAAGGCTGCCTTATCCCTGTGGGGCAAAGGTTTTGGGATCCCTGGGGAAGGTTTGAGCTGGTTTGGGGGGAAATGACCTGAGGTAGGATGCAGGATTGCATAATTTGATTTCATTTCTTATTTTCCCCTTTCTGTTTCTGTCAGTTCTGGAGCTGAATCCTCAGCGAGAACAGCTGGGACCAATGGAAACCTCTGTGCTGGTGCCACAGGGTGTGGGAACAGCCAGTCCTTGCAGGTGGATGATGCACTACAATCACCCAGAATTGCTTCCTGAGATAAAAATTACATTATTTTCTTTTTCCATTCCTGTTCTTCCTTAAATCCTGCTGCTGCTGCTCTGAAATCTGGCCCTGGCCCAGCTCTTGCAAAGGCTGAGCTGTGCAGTGTCGATGCCCTCCTGTGGATGTTCTCCTTGCTCCCTACCACCCTGCACAGAGCCTCGGGCTCCCTGGCACCCCTGGGAAGGCATCAGGGTGATTCTGGGCACCAAGCCCTGCTCACTACTCATAAAAGTATTTCAAGAGATTTCTGGGGGTGTATAGATGGTTTTAGTGTCGGGTTTTGGGTGGAGAAAGCCTTCCTTGTCCAAAGTGCGACCCAAGGGTGCTGTTCAGCTGCCCTGTGCCCTGGGTGGGCAGCAGGGATGGGTGCTGCCTGTCATTGTACCCCATCCCCAGCCTCTCATATTCCTGCTTTTCATCCTGGCTGCTCTCACCCCCAGGGAGCAGCTCCTGCCCCTCTGGAGCACCCACAGCACTTGGACAACCAACCCTTGAACAACACATGAGGCAAGCCAGGATGTCTCCACCAGCGGACACGGCAACACTGATGATCCTCAGTCTCCTGAAGGTGATGCCAAGCTCTCAGGAGAGCTGTCCCACCCCCTGCCACCTCACCTGGTCCTTCTTTTGGGAGAAGCGCTGGTGGCAGCAGCCGTAGATGGCGGCGATGAGCAGCAGGGAGCCGGCCAGGGTGACGATGGTGATGATCAGGGGGGTGCTGAACTCGTCGTTGATTATCATGTCCTTGTCTGTCCTGTCGCTGGTGATGTTGGCGATGCCGATGCCGAGCTGCCACAGAAGGGACAGGTCAGGCTACTGAGCCACCCAGCTCAGGGGCACATCTGCAGGGCAGCTGTAGGTGACCAGGAGCCCTGGGGCAGGATGGGCCCACCCTGGTAAGGTCTAAAACCCAGCCAGAGAATGCATCCTGTTCAAGCCGTCATGCAGGCTATTGGACAAGCCCAAGTGCTGGTGCCAGGATGCTGTCTTGGTGCTAAAATATGCTAAAACCATCCTGATTCACCAGACTTGGAATCCACGCCCTGCTTTTGAAACAGGATTTGGCAGCTAAGCTGGTCTGCTGGCCTGCAAATCTGGGACTGCCAGTCAATCACTTTATACTATAAAAGTCCAGACCCTTTACATGCAGGCAGGTTCTTCTGACAATAACTCTTCTTGGGGGGTGTGGAGGTTCCACCCTTGGCTGGGGATGCCCTCCAAGGACACTCCTTGAGGTTGAGAGCTGAGATCTCCCCACGAGTGCTGGTCTGGGTGAGTTACATCAAATCTCCACTTAATAATTGTTTCCTTTCTGCCAGCTTTATTATAATTGCTTTAATACTTGCTCCAATATAGTGCACTGTCCTATCTTATCCTATACTACTTTGTGCTATATTACACTCTACTAGAAGATTTTTAGTTTCTTATATTGTGTAGTAAATAATTCTGATTAAGACATTTGCCTCATCATTTGTAATAATAAATATCCTCATTTTGCCAACCATTAAAACCTGCAGGACAAAGTAGTTCAATCACACCTCTGTAATTCCTTAAATTTGAACTGTTGACATAATCCAAGGCTAAGATTGGATTCAGCCACACTGGGACTCCTCTCTGAGAAGGGCTTTGGAAAGCCAGGGAGTCCTTTCTGCACCTCCTGACTCAAGGGCAGGGCTTCTTTAATACATTTTGTGTAAGCCTTCCACTCCCACCTGTGACAAACCCACTCACCTCCTCCAACTTGTCCCTCCTCTCCTGCTCCTCCAGGATGTGTTCAGGGTGCAGAGGAACTGGGGGAAGAAAGAGGCTGCAATGAGAACAAAGTGGGGGGAACAGGGGGCACCACCCCCTGGTCAGTGGGGTGATCCCCTTTCTGGAGGAGGTGGATGAAGCCAACCCTTGTAGGCATGAAACCAACCCTTGCAGGTGCTTCACAGCCAGACAAGGAGCCAGGATCTTCTGGAAGGCAGACAGCCCCCAGCACCCCCCAGCCCCAGGGGCTTGGGGACATCTCCAGGAGGTGGTTTTTGAGCGAGACCAGAGGCTGTGAGCAGCTCCTCCAGGCCATGCCAGAGCAGAGCAGGATTAGTTCCCAGTGCCCAGCTGCCTTGCCTGAGGTCAGGTGCTGGAGGCTGGACTCCCCACCTAACTCCTACTCTGACGACAAGGAAGAGGAGGATGAAGCTCAGGCCTTCCTCCCCGTCATGGCACAGCAGCAGGATGTCTCCATCTGACCAGCACCCTGGTCCTAAAGCAGTGTTTGGGCATCCCAGGGCTGAGCTGGATTTCCCCAAAGGGATGTGATGTGGGCAAGGAACTCCTTTCTGTAGTCCCTTAGGGAAGGATTGGAACTGGGCACTGGATTTTAACCACTTGGGAGGAGTTTTTCAGCCTGGAGACTGGTCCCCACCTTTACTCATCATGGACTGGAGAGGGATCTGATGCATTCCTTGGAGAGAAAAGCTCATTTCTGGGGTCATTGTGCCTCTTCCAAGCCAATGAGATGGGACAGCCCAAGGAACAGAGCCCCTTGGCCAAGCTCCAGTAGACCTGAGGGTTCTGCCAAGCCTCCATCTGCATCCCCAGTGCCAGTCCCACCCTGTCCCAGTCTGGGCAGGAGGGTGGGATGATACTCACCATGCAGGACCACCTGCACACCCCAGTGATGGGGCTCATGGGACACCAGTGTCACCGTGCACGTCTCCCTGGAGGCGTTGAATGGGCGCCAGCCCGTCGAGCACAAGCTCTCGAAGAAGGAGATGTTGGCACTTGCTGTCCTCCACTCAGCCTGTGGTGACAACAAGGGTCAGCACTGTCCCCCCACCCAGGCACTGCCCAGGAACACCTCACCCCATGGCCAGGGATGGGAGATGTCCCATCTTTTAAGAATGACCCCTTCAAGGGAAGGCTGGACGTGGCGCTCGGTGCCACGGTCCACTTGACTTGGTGGTGTTGGGTCACAGGTCGGATTTAGTTGTCTCAGGGGTCTTTTCCAACCCAATTCACCCTGGGATTGTGTGATCTTCCCTCATCCCTCTGCACTGCCTGGCTGCTGCCGGCCCTCCCAGGGAACAGGAAAAGTTTAAAAGGAGTTTCTTTACAAGACGCCGAGCTCTTGGCTGCCGTTCCTCACCAGGGCCCTGCACCAGCCTTATCTGTGAGCCGCAGCTTTCAGCGTTACAGGAATAGCAGGTCCCAGAGGGAAGCAGGGCGGGGGGGCTGAGGGGCCACAGTGGGAGCAGGGCAGGGCTGTGCAGCCCCACTGTTCCCCCACTGGCATCTTCAGCCTTTCTACAGCCTGCATTTCTACCCTCTGTCCCCACCAACATGGGGGTGTCCTCCCTAGAGCCTCCCCACTGCTCTGTTGGGAAGAGCAAGAGACAGTGTTCTGCTGTTGGATAGAGTCATGGAATGGATCACAGAATGGTTTGGGTTGGAAGGGACCTTAAAAAAATCATTTCATTCCACCCCCTTCCCATGGGCAGGGACACTTTCCACTAGACCAAGTTGCTCCAAGTCCCATCCAACCTGGCCTTGAACACTTCCAGGAATGGGGTATCCACAGCTTCTCTGGGCAAACTGGAGCATCCCTGGTCGGTGCTGGAGGGGTGGTAGAGCGGTGGCTGGAGCCCATGTTCCCTCTGAGATATTCCTGAGGCTTCTTGTGTCTGCTCAGTGCTTGGTAGCAGCTGGGAGCTCACTGAGGTAGAGATGATCACCGTCCTGTATGCACAGATCCCAAAGTGTGGATGTGGCACTGAGGGACAGGGTTTAGTGGTGGATTTGACAGTGCTCAGTTAATGGTTGGACTCGGTGATCTCAGAGGGCTTTTCCAACCTTAATGATCCTATGATTCCATACACAGGCTTGGTCTTCGCAGGTGCTATATGAAAAATGCTGCATGTACAGCTCCCTCGTGCACAGATGCTCATGCACGAGGTCTTGCCTGTGTGTAGAAGTCCTAAATCCATGCTGAAAGGAGGTGCCTGGATGGGAAAGGCTCTGTTCCTGCCAGCTCCATCACCCCAAACCTTCCCGTGCCAGGTTCTGCTCACACCAGTGGCCGGCAGCATCCCACTGTCTGTCCCACAAGGATGGGAGCTGCCTGGAAAAGGAAGGCACCTAATCTCCCTCCATCTTATCTAAATATTTGGGAAGCAGCGTGGAGACAGGATGCACTTGCCAGGGCGGAAGGCTGGTCTGGGATACAGTGCAAGGGTGAGCTCAGCACCATGAGGCTCTGCTGGCCCCCAAGTGTCCTTTCACTCTGCACCTGGAGAAACCTCCCCCAGGTCTCCTGGGAATTGTCCCATCCCAGGTGCATTCCCGGGGAAATCTGCCCCCAAGGCAGCAAGGCAAGGCTCAGGAGGGGCAGCATCCCCTAAAAAAGCTGGTTCACAGCATCACAGGGAGGAGAGGGCTGTGGCTTGGTCGTGGCGGTGGTTTTATCAGGTCTGGACGCTGGGTTGTGCTCCAACGCTTGGAATGTCCTGTGCTTTATCAATCCCTGGCTGTGCAGCACTTTCTGCTGGGCAGAGGCAGGGAAAGCCTCTGCTGCCTCCCTGCATCCTCCTTCCCCACGTTTTCCCACAGCTCTGCCTTCCCCCAACCCTCAATAACCCAGTTCTCTCCCTACCACCCTGTGGGGGGCAAAAAGGCTTTTAAAATGCTTTTTTCCTTGGGTGGGAAGGGAGGTGGGACGCGAGGCTAAAAACCAGCTGAGCACCAAAACCGCTCCCCTGCCAGCTGGTGAGCGGTGCCTAAACCCTTTCTGAGGCTGAGCTGGAGGGTCTGACCCTTTCCAGGGGCAGGGAGAGGGGCAGGGAGAGGCTGCTGAGCCGGCAGGGATGCCCTGGCAGCCTCTCTCGGAGCCGCTCGCATTCCTTGGCCGGAGTTGAGAGGCGCTGCCGGGCAGCTCCAATCCGGTTCCCACACTGGCGGGGACCTAAAACCAACATCCCCGAATGAGGTAACAGCACTTGAGTCAACAAACCACCCCCGCCAGCTGGACGGGATGAGGGGACCACGGCCCTGCTCGGTGAGGGGGTCCCTCCACCTGCTCCGGGGAATGTCCTGCTATCCCCAAATTGGTGGGTGTCACGCAGAGATTCCCACAGTGCAGGTCAGGTGCTCCTGTGCTGCTTTTGCATCCCCCACCCAGCAGGTTCTGGTGCCCCCCCAGCATCCATCAACTCCACAGCCCCATGGGGGACAAGGTGGAGGAGCAACAGGGACTCCCTGGGAGGTGGCCACAGGTCGTGTGGCTCAATCACAGCTCAGGCTACACCAGCCACCTCTGACATCATCCCCTCTTGCTTCACCGGCCTCAATCTGGGGTTGGGATTGAGGAGCAGAGCAGCCATCCACTCATCCATACATCCATCTGCTCATCTATGCATCCATCCCTCATCCATACATCCATCCCTCATCCATACATCCAACCCTCATCCATACATCCATCCCTCATCCATACATCCATCCCTCATCCATGCATCCATCCCTCATCCATGCATCCATCCCTCATCCATACATCCATCCCTCATCCATGCATCCAACCCTCATCCATACATCCATCCCTCATCCATACATCCATCCCTCATCCATACATCCATCCCTTCCAAGGAAGGAGCAGCCCATGTAGCCAAGAAAATCCCAACTGGAAATACACTTGTGAGACGCACCTTGGTAAAAGTCACGCTATGGAATGTGAGGCATCAAGCTAATAAGTCTTATTAAAAAACTCATTAGGATCCTGCTGTAATCAAAGGAAGGAGGAGGAGAGGGTGGGGGAACATGGGCAAAACTGTTCATCACTGGTTCAAAGCATCACCTGGAAATGAAGGATGCAGGGAACCAACAAGCCCATAAAATATCTTCAGTTCGCAAAGTCATATCAACTGTACATTTCCCTTTTTTAACTAGAATTTACAGTTTGAGTTCCTTTTTTTTTAAACTTTTTTAAATTTACTAGAGAAACCACGGTGTGATGGGATGAGATGTCTGCAACTCCTGGGTTCAATCCCAACTCCTTGCTGGGATCTCTGCACCAATGATGCTGCCCCACGAGCCCAGCCATGGGGTGGGTGGCTTTGTAGTGCCCTCTCCCTTGCCATGTGTGATCTGGACATGTCCCCCCCAACACTGGCCCCCACACTGGCCCTTGATGCTGCCCTGGCTTCTTGCTGGATGTGAATTTTTAGCACAATGCCATCCCAACTCTGGCTCATTCTTGCAGACCAGGATTGGAGCCGCTTCTGGAACACTTCTCCTTATAGCACACACTTTCCTGTTTTCCCACAGGCTGTGAAACGCAAAGGGTTTTTTCACTTTGCTGTCAGGATTTGGCTGGAGATGTGTTTACTGGGTCTACAAAGCAGGGAAGCCAGATAGTACCATTTCTCTGTTATCTGCTCCGCTTGGGAGGCAGAAAAGTGGTCACAGTTTTCAGGAATACGAGTGGAAAGTTAAGGGGGAGCGGGGTGAGAGGAGTTTTGGCAGCTGACGAGGGTGATGCCATGGGAGGATGTGCCCTTGGAGCCTTTCTGTGCCTGTCTGGAGGCATAATTGGCATTTTGTACCAACAGTGATTGGGCTCATTATTACACCCAGAGGAGTCAAAGGGAAATGGGGCTGCAGAATCGCTGCTCACCAGCTCCAACACTCCAGTGCCCAGTGGAGTGGACACAGGGAAGTGATGAATGAGGCCAGGCTGGGATGTCTGCCCACTCCCTAACTCACCAAAAAACCTCCAGCAAAGCCATGGGAAGGACCATGGCTCCACAGCTGTGCCCATGAGGAAGAGGGAAGCATGAAACACCATCGTGGTCTTCAGTCTTTTTGGGCTCCAAAATCTGATTAAATATTCTTCTATATTCAGTGTAAAGCTCGATGAGAAGTTTTCCCAGCATGAAGCTGCAGCCATGTCCAGACACTGCACGGGGAAAGGGGTGGTCTCAGGACAGACTGTCCTGGAGGTCCCTCGCTGGAGTCATCCTCAGCTGAGAACATCTTCCCTTCTGCTGGTGTGTGGGCAAGGAGCACTCAGAGCCAGCAGCAGCCGAAGCAGGAAGGTGATGGCCATGAGATGGCAGCAGGCAGGCGCTTCCCCTCCTCCAGGAGCTCTATCAGCAGGTCCAAGCCCTCTCCAGGGCTGCCAGGCAGGGCCACCACCAAGGCACAGGGAATTTCAAGAGCTGCTGTGGTCAGCAGGAATGACTGTGCTCCTCTCAGCCTGTGTCTCAAGGGGTTTTATGAACAGCATGACTTCAGTTGGTGAAGATTTAGGACAGAGAATGATAGGACGAGGGGGAATGGCTTTCAATTAAGAAGAGAGGTTTAGATAGATATTAGGAAAAAATTCTTGATTGTGAGGGTGGTGAGGCCCTGGCACAGATTGCCCGGAAAAGCTGTGGCTGCCTCAACCCTGGAAGCGTCCAAGGCCAGGTTAGACAGGGTTTGGAGCAACCTGGGATAGCCTGCCCATGGCACAGGCTGTGAGAAGGTCCCCGAAGTGCCAATTTCTTGGAGCTTACACTGCCAGAGAACAGGGCATTATAATGAGCCCTACCCACAGCTCAGATCGATACCATCACTCTGCCCAGACCTCACCAACCATATGCAGGTGTCTCTTCCCCTTTATCAGCAACTTCAAACCTCATCCTATTTAGAAGTTACCAATATATCACATCTTCCCTATTACAGGAAACTCAGAGTTTCCCCATTTGGAAGGGGGATGTCCCTCGGGAACACCAGCACACAGTGCCCACCCACCAAAGGGGTCTTGCTGTGTAGTCCTGTGTTGGGCTCTCCTGTCCCCAGCCTTGGCACTACATTTTGCCACTCCCTGGTCTTGTCCAGAGTCCAAAACAAATGAAATGGAGTTTTTTTGCCCTCGCTTCAGGGTTCTATGGGAGCTGATAGAGCATCAAGGAGCACAGTGAGTCCCAAACTCCAGGCTCCAGTGCCTCCCAGTTGCTCTGCAGTCAGATGCCACCCTACCCCAGTGCGAGATTGCAAGATGTCACCAAGTCTGGAGGAACAAGGTGATACTTACACAGGTTTTGGCTTCTTTCAGGTACATGGTGCGCCAGTTAGTTTGCTCCTCTGCAAGTGCACCTTTTGCATCTTTACAGATGACCTGGAAAGACAGAAGAAAAGCAACTCTCAATGGTTGAGCAAGGTTGGAAGGACAGCTGGTCACCGATTTATCTGCCCCAAGCCAGGAGACATCCCAACAAAAGCTCTGGTCTGGTTTATGGACATGAGACATGCCTGGGAGCCTTTCACTCAGCCCTTTATGTGTGGAAAAGGCTTTCACAGGTAGCTGACATGGTTGTCTGTGGAATGTTTGCTAATGCCCCTCCCAAACCAGGCTTAGGATTCGTAGCATGGAATAAAGCAGGAATTGGCATGGGGAGTAGGACAATCCAGGCTGTGATGCAGTCCAGCCCTGCACAAAATGATCATCTAGGAACAGGATCCCCTTCCCACCTTCCCAGCACTTTGGTTATCCTGATCCATGTTTTGAGACCCCCCTATGCTCCCAAACCATTTTCTGCTGGTATCATCCATGTGCTGTTTATGCTGAGCTGTGGTCTTTGTCCTCTCACCAAGTCCAAATCCACACCAAGGCAGCTTCTGCTCTCCAAAATGCTTCCCTCCTTCCCAAATTTCACTTCTTCCCTGTTCAACACCCAGACCGTAACCTCAGAATCATTGAATCATTTAGGTTGGGAAAGACCTCCAAGATTATTGAGTCCAAGCATTCCCCCAGCACTGCCAAAGCCACCACTAACCCACGTCCCCAAGTGCCACATCCACACGGCTTTTAAATCCCTGCAGGGATGGGGACTTCACCACTGCTCTGGACTAGATGTTCCAAAGCCTGACCACCCTTTCAGTGAGGATTTTTTCCCCTAATACCCAATCTAAACCTCTCCTGACACAACTTGAGGCTGTCACTTATTACCTGGGAGAAGAGACCAACCCCCACATCAGTAAAACCTCCTGTCAGGGAGTGGTACAGAGTGAGAAGGTCCCCCCTGAGCCTCCTTTTCTCCAGGCTGAGCTCCCCCACTTCCCTAAGCTGCCCCTCATCAGACTTGTGCTCCAGACCCTTCCCCAGCTCTGTTCTCATTCACCTTCATCCTCCTTGTCTCTTCACTGGAAAACTACAGGAGAAAAGGATGGGACTAAACGAACTTTAAAGGTCCCTCCCAACCCCAAAAGTTTTATAATTCTATAACCTGGAATTATTTTGCTGCCTTGTGTTTTCCCAAGGCAGGTCTCCCTGAGCCAAACACAGCCAGGTGGGCTGCAGACTTCACCCCCACGTTCACTTCACACCACTGTGGAGTGGCCACCTTCCCACAGGTGTCATTACCTCATTGTGGAAAGAAGTGTTCAGGTGCTGGTGGCCAGGACTGCTGGGCACTGCCTGGTCCCCTGGGGCTGGAGGGGGTGGCTGGGCACTGGCAGGGCCCTGGGAGGCACTGCTGGGTTTGGCTGATGTAGGTCCAGCATCGTGGCTTCTCTGGTCTGGGTCCTCTACATGCACCAAAAAACAAGCAGAGAGACACTGTTACAGTACAGAGGACACAAATGACACAGCTCTGTTAGTGCTCAGCTGAAAATAAGTTTTCAGCTCTAGCCCTGCCTTGAAGCTCATTGTGTCAAAGCTTGGAGAGGCTTCGGGTTGCTTCTTTTAATTTATTTCTTTTTTTAGATTAACTTTGATGCAGTAAGAATGTCATTACTGATTTTATTTTCTGCTGCTGAAACCCATCAGAGTGTTCTGGAGAGCTGAACCCAAAGGCTATGCTGGCTGTGAGTGAGTAGCTGGGCAATCACTTAAAAAAGAAGTAAGGAATGACCCTCATTTAATTTTATTTGGCACGATTTCCACGAAGGTTTCCTCAACAGAGGTAGACCTGGATACCCAGGATCTCCCAAGCACCTCCATCGGGAGGGCATGAAGTGCCATAAGCTCTGCTGACTGCACCTCCATGGAAGGAGTCCAGGGTGACCTGCCCAGAAGTAGTGCCTGGTGCTGTGTGGCACAGCCTGGGGTGTCCTGCCTGGCCTGCTGCTCCAGGAGGGCACAAGCCCCACATCTACCAGCTCCATGCACGTGTCTCAGATACCTGAGATCACCTCAGGTGGTTTTGCAAAGGTCTGTAGCATCTTAGAATGATCTGTGCAGTGGGAGCAGTGCAAGGAGCGTGGCAGCCTCCTGCCTTCCCAGTTCCCTTTGAAGAAGTGCATCTTCATCCCTGGGTTCCTAATTGATCCTTAAATGGTGACAAAGAGAAATAAAATGCCACGGGATGTTCATAGCCTGTTTCCTTTTGAGACTCCTGGCTCTTCCAGAGAAAAGATGAGGGATATTTCTCTCCCAGACACATTCTGAAGGTTCCTGGAGAGAATTAATTCCAAAGCCATCTGTTTCTCTTGCATTCTCTCACCTAGTTATTAAATATAAGGGGGTTTTTAGACCTCTTCTTCAGGCTTAATGCTTGAGACCAAATTTGAGTTAATATATTTGCATCTATCATCCTTTAATGGAGAGCAGTCCTATGGAGCAGGGGGGGAAATAAATATCCTTCATGATAATACTCATTTCACATCCTCACGCCTGCCAAAATGCTCAAAACATGACCTGGGTGAAGCCAGCGAAGATGGTGTTGCACTAAGACCTTATCCCATTCAGTGATGCCAACAGCTGGAAGGCTGAGGGGGATGGAGATGGTTTTTGAGTAGCTTCTGTATTCCAGGTAACTGGAAATTGGGTCAAGAACAACATTTTCCAGGGGAAGATAATGAAGGGCTTCAGTGTCATCACAGCTTTTATTCAGAGCCAGATGTGAGCTGAACCCCCAATCCCAGCCAGGTCTGGAAGGCTCCATGGAGCTCTCACAGTCCCACAGGGTGATGACACCCCTGTGAGTGCCACCAGCTGAAATGCCAAGGGGGACACTAAACTGTGCCTCACTGGGGCGCTTGGAACTAACATGACCCTGTAAAGCTCCAGAGGTCTGGAGAAAACCTAATGATGGTGTTCAGCAAGATCCTGAACACCACCTGGACACTCCTAAAGCTGCTGAGACAGAAGTCAGCAGCCAAACCCCTCCTGCAGCAGCAATGAATGTCCTACCCGAGTGCTCAGACTCTTTTAGAGCCTGTAGACTCAGAGTTTAGCCACAAAATCTCCTTAGTCATCTAAAGCTCATTTGCTGTGCATGCCCAGACAGCCCTCACTAAGCTCTCAGCTGTACCAGGGATCTCCCACAGCCAGCATTCTGGGTGCTGTCACACTGGTCCACCAGTGCCAGTCCCCACCCCAAACTCATCGCTGCTGGCCCGTTTGCCATCACTGAAGATCGAGTCACTGCAGTTCATGGTGCCTTGAGCACTGGTTAGTCCATCCAAAAGCCAGTGTCAATGCTTGATCCTTGCCTTGAATTTCACCAACTGCATTGACTCGATCCCTGCTGATGACAACAGGGACCTAAACACATGGATGTGTTTAGGATGTGTTATGACACCCCATAATGACAGGAGGTGTTCAGGACAGACAAAGGGAAAAAACACAGAAAAGGGAAAAACCAGCACAAGAATTCAAGGATCTCATCTTCTGGTACCTGTTGTAGCAGTTGTCGTGACAGCCACCTCTGGGGTCTTGTGGATGCTGCCAGGTGGTGAAGTCTGAGATGTTTTACTGGTGGGGAGGGGCAGAGATCCATTTAAAGGGGTAACAGCAGTGTTGGTGCTTCCATGACCGGTGGAAGAGGCCAGATCCTGGACTGGAGAACTGGAAGAAGAATGAGGCTTCTTGGCAGCAGGTGTGGAAGAAGGGCCACCCAAGTCCTTGGCGCCAGGGGCAGGGCTGCTGCTCAGGACTCCAGAGCTCACAGTGGTACCAGTCAAATGATCCAGGGGTTGGCTTCCCTGAGGTTCCAACCCCTGAGCAGGTGTGGTAGAAGCCCCTAAACCTCCTGAGGTGGCTGGCAGGCTGCTCCCATTAGTGTGGACAGGGTTTGCACTAGTGGTGGTCTCCAAGCTTCCTGAACTGCCTGGAGGATTAGCCTGGTCCTGGACAGCAGGGGAGGTGGTAGAAGCTTTGGCTGTGGATGCTGCAGAGCTGACCTGCTGAGATGCGTGGGGTGATGTGGTGGGGGCAGGTGATGTGTTTCCCGGGTTGCCTTTGGTGGTGGCCCCTTGCCCTGTGGTGGCTGGCGATGCATGGGTGGATGGGGTGGCTCCTGGACTGTTTGTAGGAGTGGGGCTTTGAGCAGGAGGGACTGACTTGACAGAGGGTGGAGAGACTCCTGCTGTCGTTGCTGGGGTGGTCATTTGACCTGTGGCAGATGACTTCGAGGTGGATGACTTGTCTTTTGGACTGCTTGCAGGATTGGTCCCTTGCACCTTGCTGGTCTCTGTGGTTTTGATGGTCGTGGCAGTCACAGTGGTCGTGGAAATTTTTTCTGGGCTATCAGTAGCTGTATCATCCTGAGAGCTGACACCTGGGGAAAAGTAAAAACGCCAAGATAAACTGTGAGCTGAGGAAACTGCCCTTGGTTTCCACCCAGAACAAGTATTTGTAGAAATAAACGCTGACCATAAACCATGAGTCATTCACTCAGGGCTTGCCTCGTGCTCTCTAAACTCATATCAAATTCCACATTCTGGTGTCAGTGTGAGGAGGAAACCTGAGGAACCTCCATGACAAATGAAGTCAAACTCACAGGACTTCACACTGTGAACAGGAGGACAAGAACTGCTGGTTCCCAGAAGGCAGGTCTCCCTCACATGGGAGGTCCACCAGCTTCTCTGCAAAGCCCTGCAAGTGAGTCCCAAAATAAAGAAGATCCAGCCTTTACAAGAGGCCAGCAAGGGATGTGCTGAGTGTGTTTGTCCAACACATCCCTGAAGGGGTGAGGAGCCTCCAATAAATAAGGTAACACTTAGAGAACCATAGACCTGTTAAGGTTGGGAAAGATCTCTAAGATCATCCAATTATGTCACATTATCATACATAAGGAGATCAGTGCTTGGTTTCTGAAGAATACTTTAAATTATGAAATGATGAAGCTGTTTCTCAGTGAGGGATCCAGCTGAAGGACAGCTTGCCTGACAAGAGAGAACATTCTGACAGCAGAGAGCTCTGCAATGTCCCACAACTCTAAAATGTGGTACTTTCACTCCCAGACCGGTATAAAAACCTGGGTCTATTTTTGTGTTTGTAGTCACTGCAGGAGCCCCACCAACTGCCACAGAGATAATTTCTCCACGTGGTAACCACCAGCTCTGGGCTCTTGTTCAAATTCACCCCAGGAAAGGTCTGACCAATTTTTCACCTTTCAGGAACCTCAGGCTGCACTGAGCCACTTTATCCATGGATCTGTCTGGAGTCAAGGCAACAACCTGACAGGGGAGGGGGGGTGGGGGTGGTTCTTCCATTTGGTGACTCTTCAGAAGAGTGCTATTATTTTTTCTCCATGAAGCACTTGTATACTATTTCCAGCCCTCACAAACAGGAGTCACACTTCCCAGATTTGATTTTTAGCCTAATGCTGCTCTCCAGAGATCTGCTTCGTTCCTCTGGGCAAAGCATTTGCTCTCACAGAACCTGCATTGGTTGTGTTTCAAAGATCTGATGGAAGCCCAAGTTTCTGATGGGAAAATTTAACCCCATCACATCAGGACCTGGTGGAGTGGGATTTGGGATGGGGAGGCTAAGCAGGTTTGAGGTGCCGTGGGTGCTGTGTGGGGACAGGATGGGTTTGGAGGAGGCAGAGGCTGGGCTTTGCATAGGCATGCAAACAGGGAATGGAATGGAATGGAATAGAATAGAATAGAATAGAATAGAATAGAATAGAATAGAATAGAATAGAATAGAATAAGAGTGGAGTAGAGTAGAGTAGAATAGAATATAATAGAATAGAATAGAATAGAATAGAATAGAATAGAATAGAATACAGAATGTTTCAGTTGGAAGGGACCTACAATGATCAGCAGCCTGACCATTTCAGGGGAATCATAAAATAACAGAATGGGTTGGGTTGAGAGGGACTTTAAAGATTATCCAGTTCCAATCTCCCTGCCACGGACAGGGACACCTTCCATTAGACCAGGTTGCTCCAAGCCCTGTCCAGCCTGGCCTTCAACACTTCCAGGGATCCAGGGGAAGCCACAGCTTCTCTGGGCAACCTGTGCCAGGGCCTGCCCACCCTCACAGGGGAGAATTTCTTCCTGATACCTCATCTAATCCTCTGTCAGTTTAAAGGCATTCCCCCTTGTCCTGACACTCCATGCCCATGTAAAAGTGCAGACCTCCTTCTGAAACACTGCTCCTATTCCCATTTCCCCACCAGACACTGGGAGCAGCCATTCCCATTCCTGGAAACACCATTAAGATGTGAATTCAACTCAAACTAGCAGCACGAATTATTTTAGGAAACACTTGGCTTGCGAGAAAACATTTCCATTATATCTGCAGGAAAAGAGCTTTTGTGGAGATAAGTCATATTTCCTATAGGCCAACCACTGTCTGCAGGAGAAGGTAAGGAAGCAAAACACGGGCACAGGGACCTGACAGACAAACCCCAAGTGCCAGAGATAGGAGGGAGTTTTGACCTTCTCACCTCCTTGGTTGTATTATTAACTTGTGTGGCTTGAATCTGAACCCTCCAAGCTAGAGGGTTCTGTCCCCCACCAAGCTAGAGGGACACCAGGCATCCAGTGAGCCACAAAATGGGGCTGTCCCAAAAATAGGGTGTAAAACTTCACAGGGGGTTTGGCAACAAAAGAGGTAAAGAAAAGATCCTCCACAGGTAGAAACAATACAAAAGAGATGCAAATAAAGAAAGGGTTGGAAGGAAGGAGGAAATCACCCACTGCTCTTGCTTCCTTTTTGTCCCACGGCCCCATCCCAGAGAGGCAGAAAGCCCAGGCACCAAAGGGAGGTCAGAAAGGCAATTCCATTCAAGGCTGTCCACAAGAGAAAGGACCATGCTTTGGCCCTGGGCCAGCCCTGGTGGCCAGCTGGTTCCCTGTGATCCAAGAAACCACGATCCCTGCCCCAGCACTTCCCTGAGAAGCCACAGGTAGTTTTTTAACACTTTAAACAAAAAAATGGAAGCAAAAGCCCAAAGCAAGGTGTCATTCTGCTGATGAAAAAATCTGGTGGGATTCTCCAGGTTTTCCCTGGCTGGGGTGGTGGCAGGACCTCTTTTGAGGCACACAAGGTGACACAGCCCAAAAAAATAACTGGGAGAAGAACCAAGACTCAAGTTGATGCCCACAAAACTTGGTAGTGTTTGATCCTTCTGTAGCTCTGCGTCCACTCCTGGTGTTCCTCTTCGCTAAGGTCGAGAGATGTTAAAAGATCAATTTATTCTTCTTCACTGAGCCAGCCCAGTGATTTAAGTGGGCTTTTATGCAACTTCAGGAGTCAGCACACTCCTGCTTGGAAGTGGAGAGCCATCAGAGAGGGGGATGGAGGGATGGATGGATGGATGGATGGAGGGATGGAGGGATGGATGGATGGAGGGATGGAGGCATGGAGGGATGGATGGATGGAGGGAGGGATGGACGGACGGCTGGACGGACGAATGGACGGAGGGA
>JAWWEE010000040.1:1982819-2006041 GCA_035221455.1 Xenops minutus | reverse complement strand
AGCCCCTTGCAGTGCCTAAAGGGGCTCCAGGAGAGCTGGAGAGGGACTGGGGACAAGGGATGGAGGGACAGGACAAGAGATGGAGGGAGAGGACAAGGGAATGGCTTCAAACTGCCAGAGGGCAGGGTTAGATGGGATATTGGGAAAAGATTCTTGGCTGGGAGTGTGGTGAGGCCCTGGCACAGGTTGCCCAGAGAAGCTGTGGCTGCCCCATCCCTGCAAATGTTCAAGGCCAGGTTGGATGGGTCTTGGGCAATCTGGGATAGTGGAAGGTGTCCCTGCACATGGGATGATCTGTAGGTGCCTTCTAACCCAAACCATTCTGTGGTTCTACGAAACAAATGTCCCTGGACTCTGATTTAAAGCCACTGGGTTTGTTTTCAGCAGGGAACCTCCTTTACCCCTCTGTGAAAAGACCATTGAAAAGACTCTTCAAATTGCTGCTGTTTAGATCTTGCAGGCAACTGACAGGGAGCTCAAGGCAATAATGCTGACAAGTGCCCTCTTCTCTGCTGTCAAATGTCAAAACCTGCAGCCACAGCCTCTGCTCTGGCAGACTTTCCCAGGCTGGACATGGAAGGGGGGGAAATGGATGTGCTTCAAGCCCCAAGCAGTTTTGCTTCATCTCCAGATGGAGAGGAGCACCCAGGGCTTCCTACTCCACTGCCAGCCTGGAGATACCCCTTGGCTGGAGATTTGGGGCATGTCCTTGCAGAATTTTAGCATCATCCTGAGGACTCTCACCAGTCTGCAGGATTTTGCAGTCCGTCACATCCCTAGAGTAGCCAAAAGCCATTCTGCTTCCAGAACTGGGAGAAATTTAAGTTGTCCCTATTTTTACCCAGTAGAAGTAACCCTGAAGCCCAGAAAGCAGGACTTGAACCAAACCTCACGTGAGCTTTGGCCTCTCTGAGCCTCCTGTTAGGTCTGCCTGACTTGACTTTCCTCACACAGCAGCCTTTAAACCTCTCTGGTTTCAGCCAAGAAACCCATCCATAGCCTGATATGCTTTCCCTGCCAGGACTGCAGCACATGTCCCCAAAATCCAGGTTTCTGATGAACTGGCATTTTCTGACAAGAAACTTGCTTCATTAACAAATTCCCCATCAGCTCTTGCTGTGTTTGAGCCAGCTCAGCTCATGATGATAAATATTCAAAATAATCATCCCAAGGCACATCTCCCCACTCTCCTCTTTCCCTGCAGCCCTGAAACATCTCCTCCTCACTCCCTGGGTCCCTCTAAACACATTTGGGGAGGCAGAAATGGGTTCATTTGCTGCACTAATTAATGACCAGACAGTGGATTTGAGGGACCAGGAGTATCTCAGTGTTCCTCACTCCCATCCTCTAAAAAACTGCGCTTGGACCTCTCCCAAATTTCCCCTCAAAGACTGGTTTTGCCAGAAATTTGGGATCAAAGGCATCTTTCACCCAAATCACAGTATATGCTGAGTTGGAAGGGACCCACAAGGATCATCAAGTCTAATCCCAGGCTCCATCCCATGGCCAGCTCCAGCCAGAGGTGAGGAATGCCAGCAGTGGGAGGAAGCCCCACTCCAGCCTCTCTTAAGGATAAACATAGGACATCCTATTTAGGATTGCGTCTCCATGATTCTTCTCATGGAAAATCTGCAGTTATCTAAGAAGTGAAGGGAAAGACAAAAAAAAATAATCAAAAGGAGACAGGAAGACCAGTGTGGAAAATGAAAGCTCTGAAATCCTTCACAAGGGGTTGTCAGGGAGGCAAACAAACACAAACGCACGTGGACAACTCTATCCATGCCACCTCCAGATATTTTTGATCACTGAGGATGGAAACATCCTCTTTCCATCAGGAGGATTTTTAGGGGCCCTGGCTCCAGCCCTGCACCTTCCCCAGGCTGCAAAATGAACCGGGGACTCTGCATGCTGAGCAGAAACACCTCATCGTGGAGGAAATGGTAGCGGAGCTGCTGGAGAGGAAATGTGGGGAGCACGAGCCAAAAAAAAGCCTCATGTCCCAGCCTGACCAGACCCTCCAAAGCACAGAGCTTGGCCACGCTCCTGTCCTTCTCCTGAATCCTTTACGCCACCAGAGTGGAGTTATCCCGTGATGACCTTGCTGCTTTGAAGCAGGATCTGTGATTGAGCATCAATCACCCGTGGGCTGAAGGACACTGTGCCTGGTATATTTAGCCCCGAGACCACTCTTTTTCTGCAAAAGTCACCCAGGACTTTGGAAGAAACTCAAGGTTTACACTGAGTAATGGGCCAGGAAAGTCTCTGTGCAGTGAGGTAAAGCCCAGGTCCCTCTGCCCCAAAACAGTGGCTGTGAGTGAGCACAAGACTGAAAACCACAGGAATTCTGTAAGACCACAGAGCTTTGTTATACACTCAATATCTGGGGGCTTTCTTGCATAACTTCAATACTTTAAGTCTTTAAGATGCTCTTTCAGGCTTTTGTCAAGTGGCCATGGGTGCTAAAAAAGCCTTTTTTTAAACAAAAAGTAAATAGATCAGAAGTCTAGATTTGTGTGAATTTAGAGAGGAATCTCAGGTCCATTAAAAGGATAGATTAAAGCTACCAGATTGACAACTCCACCTTGACTCCATGAGGAGACCACTCAGCTTCATCACCTCCCTCTGAACCCCAGAGAGGTTCAGTGATGTGGTGAGAGGTTCAGAGGGTTGAAGGACCTTCACCACCTTACTCCAGGTTTGGAAGAGCTTCATCACCTTTCTGCAGGTTTGGAGGAGGATTGAAGGACCTTCACCACCTTTCTGCAGGTTTGGAGGAGGATTGAAGGACCTTCACCCCTATTCTCCAGGTTTGGAGGAGCTTCACCACCTTTCTGCAGGTTTGGAGGAGGATTGAGGGACCTTCACCCCTATTCTCCAGATTTGGAGGACCTTCACCACCTTTCTGCAGGTTTGGAGGAGCTTCACCACTATTCTCCAGGTTTGGAGGAGGATTGAAGGACCTTCACCACTATTCTCCAGGTTTGGAGGAGCTTCACCACCTTTCTGCAGGTTTGGAGGACCTTCAGCACCTCCTTCCATGGCTGAAGGAGCTTCACCACCTCTCTCCAGGGTTAAAGGCTGAGCCACGAATTGACTCCAGCTGCAAAGCTCTTGGCAAGGTGGTGGGAAGGAGACCTTTAGGGAAGGCAACACTAAGAGCTGCTCAGCCAAAGCATCTGCTTTGCTCTTGTGGGCTGAACTGTCACATTGC
This sequence comes from Xenops minutus, assembly GCA_035221455.1. NCBI lineage: Eukaryota > Metazoa > Chordata > Aves > Passeriformes > Furnariidae > Xenops > Xenops minutus. The sequence goes on along the minus strand of JAWWEE010000040.1, from coordinate 2,002,830 downwards.
AGCAGCCCTTCCTGGGGACCTGACCTCCTTTCTCCAGCCCTACCACAGAGCTGCTGCTCACCAGTGAGGATGTTTGGGGACAGATTAATTCATCGGGACAGAGCAAAAGTTCCTCTCCATGCTTTCCACCCCAGAAAGATGAATCATCCCTGGCTGGCTTTTCCTGGAGGACTTCACTCCAGACAACTCGAGGAGAAGTGAGGACATGAGCCCCCAAGACAGGAACTGATCTTTATTCAGCCTGATGGTTTGTCTACACCGAGGTACTCAGAAAAATTAATCTGAAATGAAAAGGAGGTATGATATCAGAGTGGATTAGTTAAAGTGCACACAACCCACCAGGTGGCCACTCTTGTTCAGCTTTGAATCAGTCTTTATTTAATTTAGCCAGAATGAAGTAGGTTACATCAAATTAAAATCTTCTCAGCTCTGAAAGCTGACAAGAGGGAGCTGATGAACTTTGAGGAGGTTAATTTAGGAGAAATCTGGTGATGGACCCTGCGAAAACAAGCTCACAAATGTCACACTGACCAAATATCAGGGATGGGGCACACTTGCCTCCCTGGTTGAGGTTGGCCTTTTCTGATTCCTGGGCATGGAAAGCTCTGATTGATACCAGATTTGATGCCACATCATAGAATCATAGATTAGCTTGGATTGGAAGGGATGTTTAAAAGCCATCTCATCCAACCCCCCCTGCAGTGAGCAGAGCAATCTTCAACCACATCAGGTTGCTCAGAATGGCCTTAAATGGTTCCAGAGAAGGGGCATCTATGAACTCTCTGGGCAAACTGTGCCAGCATCTCACCACTCTTATCATAAAAATATCTCCCTTAGATCTAATCTTAACTGACCCTTGTTCACTTTAAAACCATCAGCCCTCGTCCTATGGCAACAGGCCCTGTTAAAGTTTGTCCCCATCTTTCTTACACGCCCCTTTAAGTACAGAAAGGCCACAACGAGGTCTCTCAGGAACTAGTTTTGCTCAGTTTTTGCCATGGAGAAAGGCAGGATATTAAGAAGCCAGTGGACAGTGGACAGACCACACCACAGCTGGGGAGGGGGCAGCAGGCAGTGGGGTCCCTCCACTGTCTTCTAGGGCAGGATGGGCAAGGTGGGCTCAGCAGCACAGCCTGGCTGAGTGGCACAGGGACATGTGCTCTCCTCTCCAGCTGGCTGGGCTCATATTTGGGTTCATACTGAGCCACGCAGGGATGGAGCTGGCCCTGAGCTACTCATCCTGCCAGCTGAACCCCTGCCAGCTGGCGGGCACCAGGGAAGAGTTGTCACATCTAATGTCACTCAAGCTGGGTGCTGTGTCTAGACCTTATCCATGGGAGATGAGGCCCAGAGCTCCTGTGGGGAGGTTTTGCAGCCAAAAAGCCCTCCACTTCTCATGAGTATCACACTAACCTTGCAATGAGGAAGAGGAGCTGAGGGAATATGCCCTGTCTTGTGATGGGGGCTCTTTCTAAAGAAAAAGGATTGACTCCAATAATAAAAAGTGACTACTGGTTTCTCTGGGACATCACAGCCCAATAAAGCCAGACCACAGAGGGGTATTAAAGCTGGCATTAGCAGCAGGGATCTAATGCCCAGACTTGTGCCATCAAAACTGAGGATGCCATCCTCAGCTGGAGGCTGACACTTGCTGCAGGCTCAGCACGGAGCAGGTCCAACCTGCTGCCCTAAAGGTCACAAATCAAGAGGAGATACTTGAAACCCAAAGGAATAAGGAGACCTTGGCGTGGTCACAGGCAGCTTCAGTACAAGGAGGAAAGAAAGAGCGGAGACGGGTGACTGGAAGGTCAGTTTGTGCTGGCACAGCACGGCTGTGGTGTTGCAACACGCTGTCCCCTGCTTCTTGCACCTCCCTTTCCTCTCCACCTCTCCTGAAGATTTACAGCAGGAATCGCCCTCACTCAGCAGCCTCTGCCTGCTCCTGCCACCAAGGTTTTCGGAGGGGAGCTTGCCAGCCCCCCAGGGCCATGCCTGGGCAGGACTCAGAGGCTGCTCACCCACCTCGAGGGCAGAAAGGGCCAGAGGAAAAGAGATGGTGGGGACACGATAAGACCCAAAGCCTCACCCTCCTTTGTGTGCCCAACACCTTTGGTGAGTCACAGCTCAGCCCAAATTTACGCCCTCCAGGCAGCAACTTTATTTTTGACCTTTCAGGGGTCGTGAGTCACGTTGCTTCTCCCAGCTCATCTCACACATCACCCACCACCAAGCCAGGATGGACCCAAAGATGACAAGCTGAAATGCCTTAGCCAGGATGATCCTTATGGGTCCCTTCCAGCTTCAGATACTCCATGACTGTGTGATCTTTGGTCCATCCGGACTCAGAGGTGATGTGATGGGATGGGATGGGATGGGATGGGATGGGATGGGATGTGATGTGATGTGATGTGATGTGATGTGATGTGATGGGGTCAAAGACACAACTGATGCCAAGTGACATTGGAGCCACATCCAACAGGCACTGGTGACCTCCTCAAGCATCCCAGCCTCTCTAAGTAAACCTTTGGGTGATTCCTAGTTAAATACTCAGAATTTTCTGGTTATTCAGCCTGTGCAGGCACAGGTTCCTCTGCAGGCACATGTGGGACACCTGCAAGCCTTCACCACCACAACAGCTGTCAGTGCACACCCCTGACTCCATGGCTTTGCAGAAGATGGATGTCAGGATCCATCCCTGCACCACATCAGTCCCCCATGACCTTGGCCAGCCGGGGTTACCAAGCCAGCATCCCAGAGATTTCCTGTTAATGCCGTGAGGAGAGCTCCACATTTCCTTGGGATCCTTTGTGTGTCGGTGCTATTTTGGGTCCCACCTTTTTTTTTCCCCTTCAGTTCCACACCCTCACCTCCCTCAGGGTGGGGTCTTCCTGGATAACTGGGAGCTCTATATATACACATGTGTGTACATCTACACCTACATATATTTATATAGCTGTGCCTCTGAGTTGAGCCTTCGGGCACTGAGTGGACACAGAGGACTTGGCAGGAGGCTCGGTGCTATTCTTTAGGTGGGGAGAGCCTAGGAAGGGAAGGACACAGCTAACCCTCCCTCCTATTCAAAACTATTTAAAGACTGTCTGGCACTGAGTTTCTTTCCCACCAAATGGCTCCAGTGACGATCTGGCTTTACAGGCTGTGTAATCTGATCAACTTCTATTGTTGGCAAATTCGTAATTGCCTCATTACTTAACTCCCCTGAAACAGTCGGTTTTACCGAAAAAAAGAATATCCACTTTAGGTACTTGTTGTTGTTGGTTTGTTTTATTTTGTTTTTCAGGAGCACTGGGACTCAGTTTCTATTTGAAGAACTTGTGTCCTTCAACAGCCCCTGCTGTTCCACTCCTTGAAATAATACACATGATCACAGGAATCACTGATTAAAGGCAAAAAGAGTGAGCGATGACCTTTTCCAGTGCTGTCCCAATGAAAGGTTCTCCAGCACGGCATATTTATTACTCAGTGGCCTTTTCCTGAGAGCAGCACAGGCAGAGGAAGTGTTCAAAGCCAGGCTGGATGGGGTTTGAGTAGCCTGGTCTAGTGGAACGTGTCTTTGCTTATGGCGAGGGAATGGAACGAGGTGATATTTAAAGTCCCTTCCAATCCAAACAATTCCATGATTCCATGTTCTAGGATTTACCCCTAGAGGGGAAGGATGCTCCTGGATGTGCTGGCTCACACCCTTGCTCAACCACAACTCTCCAAAACAAACCTCTTTACATTTCTTACCCTCTCCCTGCCTCAGTTTCCCCATCTCTAAATGCAAAAGTTGGCAGTTTTTGGATAGAGGAGCTGTCTTCACTTACAGGCTGGTCCAGCACCTTTCTAACTGGGGCCCCAACCTTGGTTAGGTGCCAGAGCAATACAAATAATTACTAATAGTAAATCCCACGGGAGTCTATTACATTATGGTTCAACTTCCTCCCAAACAATTGCTCCTCTTCCTTGCTTTGTATGTTCTTCAAAAGAAGCGGCTGCTGTGCTTTAGGGCTGGGACACTGGCTGTGGTAAACATACACCCAGCATTCCTGCTCAGCTGGGCCTGGCAGCAAAAGGGAGATAAATCTGATGTAAGACAATCACGTTGAGGGCAAAAAAAAAATAAAATTGAGGGTTTAATGGAAATGGCAACGTAGCAGCACGAAATGGTGTTTATCCTGAGAGGTCCCTTAGGGTGCATTTATTCACTATTTTGTGGATGATCTTGCTCAGAGTGGCAATAGGAGCAAGAAATGTTGAGAGCAGAAGTGCCCACTTTGGTCTCAGGGCTCAAACCATCTTCATTCAGAGAGTGGTGAAGGCCCTGGCACTGCAGGATTGCTCAGCTGAGGGAAGCAGAGATTGACTGTGGACAGTGCCAGCGCTTGGACATGTCCATGCTTTCTGTCTACCCTGTGAGCACCCAGCCTGCACCACTCAAAAGGGGCATAAAGGGAAAGATGACCCATAAATGGGAAGAAAAATGCCCCTGGGCCACAGCCAGTGGGCCACATTGACCTTGTAGGGTGTACAGACTATGGGAGCACCCCAGTGCCATAGGTTTAGGTACAACATCAAACTCCTCAAGGGAGCTGAGAACCCAACACATCGAGTGTCCAGCAAAAGACGGGACGGTAATGCAGAGAGGCCATCCCAAAGTGGTTTGAGCTGGGTCACCTTAGGGCAGAGAGGGCTTTGGTTGGGCTCCCTTGAGGTCCTTGGCTCCTCATTCAGACAGCTTGCTCTGAAACACATGGTGGGATGTCTCTGAGGAGGTTTTCCCATTGCCAGGACTACACAGCAAGTAGCAAAGTGGAGAAGGGAGAAAGGTCTTGCTTATTAATCGACCAACTGGCCTGGCTTAATGCTGACAAAGAACAATGCCCATTTTGCTCAGGCCTTCCAAGATGGAGCCTGCAAAGGCTTTAATTAGTCAATTAAATGTGGCTTTGTCATAGGAGATGAGACACAACCGGGATCAGCCAGCTGGGTTCTTGGCTGCTGAATGACATTGTCTTTCCAGCCCAATGACCTCATTGTTATGACTCAATAGGGGAACAATGTTGTCCACCCAGCATCCCAGCAAGGAGTGAGATTCCTGCGTGGTTACAGCTGAGCAGAAGAGCATGGGAAGTTGTGGGATGTCACTGGGATGGGGATCCAACGTTTTGCAGTCAGGTTTCAATGGCATGGCTGCGTGCTGAGAAACTCCAGCCAAAAAAATAGAATATATAATACAAATACAGCAGGTAACAGTGGTCATACCCAGCTGCCCCAAAACTCCCTGGACAGGTAGAGAGTTGGAGCACGAAGAGACTCACTTGTTAGGAAGGAAAATCCTAAATGATATCTAGTGGAAAGGAAAGCTTTCAACACCTACACCCAGGGTGGTCTGGTTGGAAAAGACCCCTGTCCGTGTCACCTTTTGAGCTGAGGGCTCTGCTGACATCTCCCTGCCACCAAAATATCTCCCTGCCACCAAAACCCTTCTCTCCAGGGCAGTTTTTTCTGCAGGGCAGGCCATGGCAGGGCCAGGGAAGTGAGCAAAGGAAGCAGGAAGGAAGAAGGAGCTGCATCCCCTCCCTGCTGTTAATCATCCTCCTCTTTCTCCCAAGAGCAGCCATCAGGTCTGCAAGCACCAAGTTGAGTTCCCACCTTGGAGGGGATCCACGGAGGAGACCAGCAGCTCTGGGTGCAGGAGGGGGATGTGGGGTGGGCTTGGTGATAGTATCCAAATTCCTCTGCTCCTGAGACAGCAGAGACCAGATCCTGCTTTTGGATCAGAAACTCTGATGTGTCAGCTTGGACATCTCCTTTAGAAGGCTGATCTGGATTCATGGTGGGGTTGGGGATGGGAAGAGAGGGCATGGACTGTGGGTCAGGTCTGTGATGGGACCCACAGAAGGGCATCAGCAGAGCAGAGGAGGGAGAGAGCACTGGACTGGGATTCAGTGGGTGCTGCTGGCTCTAATCCTGGACTGGGGAGTTTGGAGGGAGAGCAAAAGCAGCCCCACTTGGGGGATGTCCTACACAGGTGAAGGCAGCAGCTACATGTCATGTCTGCCAGTGACCCCTTGCCAAGTCAAAGCATGGATTTGCTGCCAAAACCACCTGAGTTTATGAGACACAAGGAAACAGCTCCCCTGATTATGGAAAGGCAGAAGAGACAACTGAAAAATCCACACGCAGGTTTCAAATGCACATTTGGAGAAGCAAGATCAGCTGTGCTCTGAATTCCTGTTGCCCTGTCATCCTGACATCTCTGGAAATTGTTTTCTGAGCACAATGCTGCTGGACACCACTCAGAAACCAAGCCCTGAGCATGCTGACCGTGGAAGCAAGAAAGAGCTGAGCCATCAAAAGCAAACGAGGACTTTTAGCAATGCTTATTGATAGTTCTCGGTAACTGATTGTTGATTGCTTTAAATTCTCAGCAATTTATTGCCTTAAATAATTAATGACTGGGAAGCCTACCTACTACAGACACTGCTCTCTGGTGCAGGCATGGTCCTGCCCCCTGTTTCCCTGTTTGGTGGCATAGAATCATAGAATGGTTTGGGTTGAAAGGAACTTTGAAGATCATCCAGCTCCAACCCTCCTGCCATGGTCAGGGACACCTTCCACTAGACCAGGTTTCTCCAAGCCCCATCCAATCTGGCCTTAGACTGCTCTGCTTGTCCATCACCAGTTCCTTCCAGCACCCAGACCTCTCTTTGTGGGTCACAGCGTTGCTGCTGAGAGGCTGAAAAGCTGCAATGATGCAAGACAAGACCATCAAGTCCTTTGTCCAGAAAACTTCTGCACAGCACAGCACTGAAATAAAAAGATCACACGTGCTGGAAGCCAGGCATTGCATTTTGGGACTGTGGGTGATGCAGCAGATGGACAAGTCCTGTGTTGCTGCAGGATTTGGATCAGATCTCTCAAATGAGAGCAGAAAACAGTGTTGGAGAAAAACAAGAAGTGGAGCAAATGCTCATCTTGCAAACATCCCATTGCATGGAGGGCAGCATGTAAACGGGATGGAGATGAGTTACAGCAGAAGGACATTTGTATGCTAGACCCTCACCCGTGGGAAGATGGCTCCAATCCAAATCCAAGCAGCTCCAAAAACTGATCTTTATTACTACAACACAGACAAGTTATTCCTAAACTACATTACCAGGGAGAGGGCTCCTCCTTTCCCCACTCCAGGTAGTTTCATGGCAACAGCTACAGCTTGAAGAGACTGGGACAATTTGCACCCTGTTGGTTTTGGGAAGGTCCACCACCTGAGAGGTCCAACACGTTTCTGTAACAAGCCATTCCCTGCTTTTTGTGAGGAGAAATATGGGAAATCTGCCCACAGGCACCTCACACACATCCATCCATCTCAGCAAAGAGATGCTTAAAACAGGAGCTGAGAGACCTGAGGGTCTTTGTGAAACAAATTCCTGCATCAGGAATACTTATTATTTCAGACACAGGCCGTGAGCATCTGGTCCTGTCAAATTTGGGCAGAAGCAAAATCTTGTTACCTCTTCCCTTTCCTGTCCCCCCATGGAGCAGACTGAGCTGAAATCCTTGGAGAAACAGCTCATGGGCTGCACTTTTCTCACCCTTCCCTTCCCTGGGAACCCCAGTGTGATGAGTCTCAGCCTTCAGGATGGGGGCAAATAAATAAATAAAAAAAATGCAATCCTAAAAGTGCTCTCCAAAATCCATCCTAAAAGCCAATTCTCCCACAGAGGTTTCCTCGTGCTAGTCCTACTCACCCATCCACTTTATCAACCCTCTTCCTCCAGCGCCTCAGGGTACCAATTTTCCCAGCCCAGACAGAGATAAACGCCCCTCCAAAACCCCCCAAACTGCTTCTGAGCTGGATTATAAGGAACCCCTCCCTAAAAGGCCAGCTGGGCTGTTTGCAGGCTCGGGGACAGCCCCTGCTCCCAGGGAAAGCAGCTTTCCATCCATCCATCCATCCTGGCATCTCCAGCCCCCTCCTAATGAGATCTCAGCAGTCCTGCCAGACACACAGAACACTCTCACGGGAGACAAAGAGTGGAGCTGCCACCCTCAAACACAAACACAGCCCCAAAATAGCCAGAATTCCTTCAGGATGGCTGGGCCCCCCGAGGGCTACTTGGCAAACCCATAAGGCACATGCAGCTTCTTTTGGTGGGTTCCAGATTTTTTTTTTAATTTTTATTATTTTTTTTTTATTGTGGGATTCTTGCATTGCGGGATTTTTATCAGGGCCATTAGTGGGATTTTTTTGTGTGAGAGCACACGGAGAGTCGTGCTCAGTGGGATCTCAGCAGGCACCACCCCAGAGCTTGGCTTTGGGTCCAGTCCAAAATACACCCAACTCGCCACAGGATCCCCCCCAAATTTCTCACCAGTAACCATCACCATACTGGGGCTCTCCACCCATCCTGAGGCCTCTCCAGCTGTCCATGGCACGTCCTGAAATGCTGGAAGATTCTACACTGGCCAGGGAGAGCAAGCAGAGGGTTCTGCAGGAGCTACTGGTGGGGCAGAGATGCTGCTGAGGTGCTGCAATCTCCATTTCTGATGTGACCAGGGGAAGGAGAGCCCCACTCCCTTGGGGTTTCCTGTGCCACCAAAACTCCTTTCAAACCCCCCAAATTTTACCCTGTCAGTGACTCATGGCCAGAGTCATAACAGCAGCACACAAAAAAATGGATTTTTTTTGAAGCAGAAAACAATCTCTTTCCTTTTTCAGCCCATCAGTTTGGATTCCTGTGTCTCCCTCCCTAATCCTCTTTAAAGGGTATTCATAAATACATGCTGACCATGAGGTCTCCTATTTCTCCTGCCACCAACCCACCTCACATGCCTATTTTTCACCCTCCTCCCACCAGTCCACCTTTCTTCTTTTTGTACCATTTGTTTTGCCAAAATAAAAGCTTCCCCCCACCCAGATCAGCTGCCCTAAATCAGCTCCAGAAACTGATGCCATGACTTGGAGAAACCTGGACTGGGGAATGTGGACAGTGGTGGGTGACAGGCTTTGTGCCTCGTTGTGCAGCCCACAGTGGTGGTTGTTTTGGCCATCCTTCCCCTCCTTAGGAATTGCTTAACTCCACCCCATCCACCATTGACCTTCTCCTGGCTGAAAAAGTCCACAGAAAACAAGGTTTGGGGTGAGATGATAAATTACAGGTCAGGTTTTGAGAGCCACTCACCACGGAAGAGCCATGGCCATCATGGGATGTTGCTCCTCCTGACATCCTGAGAGGGATTTGGGTTAAGGAAATGCAGAGTGAGAGCTGCAGGGTCTGTTAGTGCATCCTCCACCTTAAGCTGGGTTTAACTGTGGCTTATCAGAGAACTTTATCAGCCTAAATTGACTGTGTTGTAGCAGAAACAGAAGGTCCATGTCACTGGTAATGGCAACGTACAGAACAGTGACAGCAATCACAATCACAATAGCCTCAAGATTATTTTATTTTCCTTCTTTTTTCCCCTCTGTAATTGTTGCCTGAAATGACAAAGTTTTATCTGTCAGACTTGCTGGAGAAAATGCTCTCATGTTGGGTCAGTAAGAAGATGCATCAAAATAGGGTGGATGGGGAGATCCAGGCTTTACCAGGCTTTGTGGGATTGTCTATGAATAGTGTTTTACTTTGGAAAGAAGAGGGGGAATTCAGGTTATCACTGCCACCCTCACCAGACTGCCATGATAGACACACCCTGAGGATGGATGGAGGTCCACCAGGATCTGCTTGGCTACACTGCTCTCCTGGACACAAGAAGGATTGTTCCAAATTGGGCTTGTCCTGTCGGGAATGGGTGTGCACACTGTCACGGGCCACAATCCATCAAGGCAAGATCTCTTCCTAATTTGTGAAAGGCCAAAGTTTAAAAAAGAAAAAAAAGAATATTAAATATATTGCAGCAAGACTAAACCCAACCAGGACACCCATGGCACTTGGGGAACTTGGGTTTTCTAACACCAAATGGAGTTGGATTTCGATGTGAGACAAAACAGGGCAGTCAATTAAAGGAAGCCTTGTTAATTCTTGCTTCTCTTTCCTTTAATTGCCTTCTGCCCACACTATGGGCAGATCTCCAGGGTAGCCAGACACTCAGCGTGGGGTTCTTCTGCCTCCAGTGAGACAGTCCAAAGTTACACATACAAATCTCAGCTATCCATTTAAATTCCCTCCGCAGATCAAGGAGAGACACATCGAGCCGCTCCATCCACAGTCAATTCCGAGCTGCGAAAACAACTGGAAACTGGCAGCTGAAAAATAAAATTGTTTCCTCTCCCATTTTAAACAGTAAAAGTGCATTTTAAGACAATGAGTCCTGCTTATTCAAAACCCTCAAGGGACACGAAACAATTCATTTTGGTCACTAAACCCCATCGCAGATCGACACTCAAGATTTACTCAATTAAACTCCAAAGAATGTTGAAAAGTTTATGCTTTAGGTAACCAGTCCCTGGGTTATCTGATGTAACTTAAAGGCATTTTAAATGCTGGTTTGCATCTGTCAGTTTAGCAGCAATTTCCTCTACAAGCAAAGAGTGATTTCCACCAAAAAAAACCCAAATTAGTTTTATTCATCATTACCAAGGAAGACTTCAGAGATGCATAAATTAATCAAGATGGAGAGGCATCAGGCTATAAAATTGCTTAAACAAATACGTTCAGAGAGTGTTGGCCTGGTTGGAAAACACGGTTGAAAGGCAAGAGTGGGCTGTAAATCTCCAAGTTTTACAATGAGGAGAATCAGCCCTGCTTAAGGGGTATAGCTATGAATTGTAAATGAAAAACATGATTAAAATCAAATCATTCAAATTCCAACTTTCTCCTGCCGTATTTTAAGTCATGATTAAAATTCATAATTTAAGCCACATCAATTTAAATCAAAGCACCCTGCCAGAAAATGAGGTTTTGAACCCTTTGTGAGGCTTTAATGAGAAAAAAAAAGATCTTTCTCCTGTTGAATGCAGTTAATGGGGATTTATTGGTGCCATTCACGGGCAGAAACTATCTCAGAAGCCTAAAAAAAAAAAAAGTCACACAGACTGAGAGCCTTGAGGGTTTTTTTTTAGCCATCTGGGAATATTTTAAGGAAACACAATAATTTTCTGTAATAGGGTGTTGTATTAATCTTTCAACTTTCTTTTTCCACAATATTGCATGTGACTCTTCAGGAAAATTTATTCCTTATGCCTGAGAGGTCGGCACCTCTCACTGCCTTTTTTTTGGCATGGGAATTACCCCAAGTGATGGTGGGCTGGGATTAACTCCTGCACCCCTGGAAAATGGGCTCAAGGGGGTCATTTTTGCTTTCTGACTCCACATCTGACATGATGCCCTGTCCCATTTTGCTTCTAACTTGCCTTGGTTGTCTCTCAGTAGGATGAGGCTTTTCTGTGAACCCCAAAATTCCTGGTTCATCCTGTTTGCAACACACCCATCCCACCTTTTCGTTGCCACGTGGGATTTTGGGGCGTTTACGGCGTTGATTTTGGTATAAACTCAGGTGCCCTCAGGAGGAGGCAGTGAAGGGCACAAGCAGTTCATAGCACTGTGTCACACCAGATCAGGGGCCTGACCCATCTGCAAATAAAACCCACATTAGAAAAAAAAGAAATTACAAATAGGAAAACAAAAACACGAGGGGGCCGTTTGGGGCTTTTACTGCACGTTGCTACTTTCTCCACTTTGCCAAGAGAAGCCCATGGGAGCAAACTTGTATTTATTTATTTGTTGTTTTTTTTCACTGAGGCTCCAAAACCAAATGAGATCACCAGCAGAGAGTGATGACTGAAAAAATGCATTAATGAGAAGGCTGGTTTGGAGCAGTGCATTCACAGCCTGGTTTGAGGATGCTCTTTATTAGCTGGCCTCGTACCTGGCTCCCCTTACCTGTGCTTTAAACACTTCTTCTCTTGCTTAATACATTAGAAATGTCCAACCAGGACAACTTAATTGCTTATTTAGTATAAATATATAAAAAATCTCTCTGCAAGACCTTGGTTACTTGATGTTATTCCAGTCCAACCACTGCTAACCAGAGCCATGCTGGCACAGAGCATCTCTTTAACTCCACTCTGTTCTTTCTCACAGTCAAGGCTCACAGTATCTTGATAAGCAGCACTTAATAGTCACCCTGAGAGCTCTCCACTTCCCTCAGCCTGCAGCAGTATCATTTAAGCTTTTCCTTTTTTTTCCCTCATTTGCCTACGTGGTGGAATGTCTTATCTCGCCCTCCTGCCTTTAGAGTCCAGGGAGGAGGGTTGAAAAAAAAATGTAGTCTTTACTATTAGGTTTCAAAGAAGGACTTACTCAAACAGTTTCTCCAAATCTTTCTGAAGAGCCTTTCAAGTCCCCTTTGTCAAAGTTAGAAATCTGGGATTTTTCTCTTTGCCTGTAACTAACAGAAGCCACTTGGAATAAATGTCTGACAAGGTTGTCTCCTCATTTCTCTACAGTGGATTTAATATATATTTAAGTACTACAGCTCAATAACTCTAAGCCAATTTCTAGCTCGTCCTGCAGTTAATTTTGCTAAAATCAATTAAGGCTGCAAGAGAAAATTTCAGCCTTTGCCATTAATAACTAAGGACTTATTCTTCCACTACAGAATGACCTTCCTTCTCCCTTCCACCACTCTCATGAGCCATGTGGCTTCAGACCAAAGCTCCCTGCACACAGAGTTTGTAGGACAGACAAAAAGGCTCTGGATTAATCCAATTTTTATTAAGGATGCTAAGAATATGAACTGGACCTCAAAGCAACATCTAAAATGGGACTGACTCAGAAACAAAAAATTCCCTTTTCCACTTTGGAGGAGGTTCTAACACAGATCCCACCTGCCCATTTCTAAGGATCTGTCCTGTACCTGTCATCAAACACAGATTTGAGTTTTAAACCCAGGGTTCATATTCTTATTTGCCTTTTCATTTTGCAGCCTTTAGGGTGTACTCCTGACCCACCACTGTGTTCTTCCAAATCCCAAACCCCACCTTTTCTTTCTAATGTTTTTAAGCACATACAGACACTGTTATACAACATCAGGGACATGGTGTGATCCTTGGGGTGTCCCGTGCAGGGCCACGAGTTGGACTTGATGACCTTGACGGGTCCCTTACAACTCAGTATATTCTTTATTTTATGGTAGGTGTTTCCAGGAGCAGATCCAGGATATTTTTGGTGCAACATCAGATCATGTTGAGGAGCGTATATGGAAACAAACATTTCTAGTGGGCAAATCATCCCAAGAGACACCTAAATTGCCTTCAGAAGATGCAGCTGAATTAAAGGACAACCTTAAACACCTTGGGTGAGTATCTGAACCCACATGGCATTACCCTCAGTAGGAGGAAAACGCAACTTGTCCACAAGTATGGAAGAGCTGGCAATACTGGGACTCCCAGTTTTCCCTTCATCCACAACTCAGCTCAAACCAGAGCCCATTCCCTTTCTGCTGCCACCCAGCTCCAGCACCACATCAAGACATTACACCCAAGTCAAGCTGTTCTGAAAGCCAAACCTCAACCTGGCACGTTGCCTTCCCTCAGCTGCTTTGTTGGGGACGCACATCTAAAAGCAGGTGTTTCAGCCCAAAATAAAGGCTCATTCCCCTTCCTCACCCCCTTCTCCTCCTAGCTGGGCGTTGAGGCATTGCATGGAGCTCATTTTAACAAGTTGCTTGCATTCTCCCTGTCTCCTTGCAATACTTTGTCACTGAAGTGTCACCGGTGCCTGCTGAGCGCCCCTGGCCCGTGGCCAGGCAAGCTGTGAGACACACATTATTTACGGGACAGAAAAGGTGCCTGCAACATGCAGAGCAGCAGGAGCTGCAGAGATGCAAAGATCTGCAAAACAGACACATTTAGTGATGAGAAAACCTTCATCAGCAAGACCTGGGACCCAAACGAGCAAATGGAGGATGTCCGTGCCTTTGGAGTTTGGAGCAACTTCACTCCAAGTCTTGAAGGAGAGAGGGGGGTTTTCTCTTTAGGGTTGGTGGGGCATCCTGGCATTTTCTGGTTCCAAATGGATTTCAGAGAATCACAGATGTCCTCATTTGGAAGGGACCCAAAAGGATCATCCAATCCAGCTCCTGGCTCTGCACAGGACAAGCTCAAGAATCCCATGACGTGCCCAGGAGTGATGTCCAAACACTTCTTGGACTCTGACAGGCTTGGTGCCCGGACCACTTCCCTGGGGAGCAACACTTGGTACCAGAGAGACTCTGAGAGACACGAGGGCTCAAATCAAGAGAATATGGACATGTAACCCCCCCAAAAGGTCATCCCAAATAACCCACCACAGAGCTTTGCACTCACAGAAGGCAGTAACGTTACTATTGGCACTTCCCAAGACTCCCCCAGACACTCCCCATTTCTAGCACTATTTGCAATTCAAAGCCAGCAGGTAACTTGAAGGAGGCTAAATCATCCTTGAAGTAACCTCAGCTTTCCTCAGAGGGTGGTGTGGCACTGGCACAGGTTACCCAGAGAAGCAGCAGATGCCCCATCCCTGCAAGTGTCCAAGGCCAGGTTGGAAGGGGCTCAGAGCAACCTGGGAGAGTGGAAAGTGCTCCTGGCCATGGCAGGGGGTGGAACTGGATATTTAATGACTCTTCTAACCCAAACCATTCTATGATTCTGTGATGAACCCACCCCTCTCCCTTAGCTGTGGAAGGAGGTGAGGACACTGATACTCATCACCTGAAAATCCTCCTTGAAGAAAACACCACCACATCAGGTGGCCTGAGATGGTCACATTGAAAAGGGGTAGAAACAAGCAGCGCAAAGTCACCAGCTCCTCCTGAATCACAGCCCAGGCCCAGCCCCAAATTCCCTGGGTGTCATGAGAAAATCCCTCTAATTGTGGCTCGTGCTTTCTGCCCTTCCAGCATCTGGAAGCATCTGGCTGCTTCTGGCCACGGAAAGCTGTTGTTGCACTGGAGCCCTCTGGTCACCAGGACTCCATGGAATCATGAAGGCTGGAAAAGAGGTCTAAAATCATTGAGTCCAACCATTAACCTAACACTGCCAGGTCCACCACTAAACCATGACATCTGTGTGCTTTCTGAACACGTCTCAATGGTATTTGTGCTGCAGCAGCCCCAGATGAATCTCCCCATCCCTGACCACTCTCCACCAAACAGCACATAGTTTAAGCAAACACATGAAAAATAGAGACAGAAACCTCTCTTTATCACAGCCACTCCTTTAAACAGCATTTCAGCTCTTCAGTTCATACTGTATCGCACGGGATTTTTGTACAGTAACAAGGAAAATGGTATTTTTCTTCCCAGAGAGGGCTGTTTAGCATCGAAATGTTTTTGGCTAGTCCCAATGCTTAGGCACCTCTAAACTAGAGCTGTGATATGGGCAGAGCACATCTCTCCTGTCTGTACTCAGCTTTAAGTGGATCTATGCATTCCTCAAGGACTGCCAGAGCAGAACACCACAAGACTTCAGCCCAGCTCTACAATTAGAGCCATACACAATTAGAGCCATAAAACCTGATGAAACTCAAACTACCCCCAAGCCTCCAAAAGAACACAACAGGAGAAAGCACCCTCACTCTGGGTTGTGGACACCATCACACCAAGCAATTCAAGGAAGAAAAGAGGGATTTCTTTTTGGTTACACTCCAACAGCAGACAGAGAGGGTTTGGGGGGAGGTGGGTAGCACATCCCTAAACCCCACCATGCAGCAGGTCCTGCAAGACCCCCATGCAGAATCAGGCTGCCTCACGAACTGCAAGAGGAAGACTTGGGGGATTTGTTTGGCAATTCCAACTCTCTGCAGCGTGGAGTATTCAGCAAAGCCCTGGGGGTGGTGGTGGACAGAGCACAGGTAGCTGGAGGACAACAAATGCCAGATGACTGTGCATTGCAGAGTGGAGAATAAAAAAAAAGAAAAGCAAGGTTTGATCCCTGTGAAGGAAAGGGCAGGCATTGCAAGAATTCAGAAACAACATCCTTAGGTGGAGATGGGCCAGTTATGGAAGAAGCTGAGCATGTAAACAGGTTTTGGACAAGGAAGTTGGCAGGAGCGTGTGAAATCTCTTCGGAGGCTTGGTGAGACTTCACGTGCCTGCACATGGGGAATGGACCAAACCGGGCCACCCGGATTCCTGCAGAGTTCAAACCCTCTCGTGGTGTTCAGAGCTCAGGGGGGTGGTTGGTCAGACAGGAGTGCTGTTGGGAGCAGGACTGAGGGTGAGGTGAATACACAGGCTCACAACCTGCATGTTTCTGTGCGTGCCACTCCCCATCAGCTCAGCAGCGGCGAGGGAGGAATTTCGGTGCATCCAGAGGTGGATTTGCTACGTGCTCAGTCCTGCCACTGCCTGGACCACCTGGACATGAAGCTGAAGGCACCTGGGCTTGAGGCTTTTACCCCCATAGCACAGAGCAGCTCAGCTGGATGTTACAGCAGGATCTCACCTCCATAGAGCATCAGCCTGTAAAGGAGGATGAAACCCTGCTCGCTGCATCCTCCCCACCCCTGCAGAGCATCAAGGGGCTCTGGGTGCTGCAGTGGGTCCCTGGGGACAGGGCAAAGGGGTCACCCAGAACAGCATCACGGAGAAGGGGGCAAAATTTAGGGTACCTAAACCCCAACAGCTCCTCTCTGCTGTCACAGGGGCACAGCACAGACGGAGGGACCCTATAACTAACCTCCACCACTCCCCATGGCCAGAGCCCCCAGACACCCCAGAACTCATGTTAATAGGCTTAGGCCTTTTAGAGGGTGCAGATGGAGAGCAAAAATACATGATTTATATGGTAAATAATAATAAAGTGCAACCCCTGCCTCCCTGTAAATGCTGAGAGCTGATATTTCCAGCCAGGCTCCCGTCACCGCCGACTGAATGATCACCAACCTCCTTGTCATAAGCCTTTAGAGCAACTCTCTGGAATTAAATCAGTGTATTGCACGGTGCCAAGTCCTTTCACCCAAGGATCTTCAAATGATTTACAAACAATTCTTTAATTAAGCTTCCCAAACAGACCCCGGGGGGCACTGTTACTGTATCTGCTCTGCCAAGGGGGAATAGAAGACATTGCGCTGCTAAAACAGCCTGTAAAAAAGGTTGCAAAAATCTTACCAAAGTTCCTCCAACGGCGAATATATTAAGAAGAGACTCTGCTTCAATGATGATTCTCAAACCCTCAGGTTAAGCTTTTTTTTCTCCTCCTGGAGACGTGGCCCCAAATTGCCTCCTCCTGCCTCTCCAGGATTAGTATTCAATAGATAAAATGTTTTGGGTTTTTCTTTAAAAATGCGCATCTTTGACAGCTTGTCTTCAACAAACATGAACTCCCAGTAGCAGGGAGCTCCCAGGCTCAGCTTTGGGAATGGAAAGAGGTGTTTTGGCAACAAGGATTTAAAACCCATCAATCTGTGATTTACTTTGAGCCGGGCAAAGGGTTGATCTCTGGTAAAACCCCTGGCTGCCCTTTTCTGCCCCCAGGACAGGTTTGAGCTTTGGCTCTTTTGAATCCTCTGTGAATAAAAAGAATTGGTTTTCTCTTCCTGATGCAATTTTGTTATCAGACCCCCTGTGGGAATACGAGTTGCAAAATGGGGAAAGAGTAAATAAAATCAAATATCCCACGAAGACACTGATGTAATGGGTGACCGAGCCACTCACTGGATGGCTGAATTTAAAGATGTCATTTGCCTAATGCCATGTTTGCTGCACCTCTTGTACACCCTGGCTGTGCCTCATCCAGGGCTGATTTTATTCTGATTTAAGCAGGGAAATAAGGGGGAATCTCTGCAGAATCAGGGGGTTTAGGATGATACATGCCCAGAAGTCAGTATTTCTAGCTAAATAGCTTTACCCAAAAGAGCTGCTTTTAAAAACTTATGCAACCTTGGGCAGATTCTGCTTTGTCCCATGCACAGAGCTTGTCACCTTCCAAAAACATGCTCCAAAAATCCCAACTTCCCACCCATTTCACATCTAATTTAAAGAGAGCAGATCATGCAGGCTCAACTCCAATTACTATTTCTTAAGATACCCCAAATCTTATACTTACTCTTGCTAACTCAATTTCTTCCCATTTAAGGAGGGGAAAAAAAGATTAATTTTAAGCTTTGAATAACTCAGATGATTGCAGAGATAGAAGCCTTGGAGTCAAGCAACACTGTAACTCCGAGCCCAAACACTCAACAAAAAGGGATGCCTATTTTGGCCCCAAAGGAAGAAAATCTGGTGCAAATACCCAGGGAGCAACATAAAAGCATCTCTAAGGAGCTTATTTCAAAACTGAAGGGCCGCCACAAATGACAGAAGAAAACACTGTTTTGAAAGATTTAATCAATTACTTTCTGAGAAAGATGTAACAGGATCACTTGGGAGTGTTACAGAAACAGGTCCCACCACTACCCTCCCACTAAAACCCTGTTTTGTCCCATCCCTGTGTATTTATTGCCCCTTTCTGAAAAACAAAACAAAACCTTCTGAGAAGGCAAAGTCAGCTAAACTCTGCTAAATTCTGGCCAGCACAAGAGAAAGTGCATTAACAGCTCCTCCTTTATGCCAATGTTAATGACACTCAGGCTTCCTGAGTTTTAATGGGAAGACAAATCTCTTTTAAAGCCCATGTTGGCAGCAGGAAGAGATGGGGGTTCACACCTGCCCACCCACCAAACCCCACCATGAGTTCCATGAGAGAAACAGGAAAAAACCCAGGCAGGCAGGCGGAGGTTTCAGCCAGAGCTCTGGGAATTCACCCCCCAGTTAAATCCCCAGGGCCCTGCCTCCACTTGTGCTTTTACCTCCGGAACCTCCTCCAGCTTTTGTTACCTTGAATAAAAGCACATTCAGCTCAGCAGAGGCTCTTTTGGGAGACAGGGGTCGGAGCAAGATTTCACTTTCTCCTATTTTATTTTATATTTTGTTTTATTCCATTTTATTTCATTTTCCACCTCCCTTGTCTTCCCTGATTACAGGGCAAAAATGCCCTGCTCCTCCCTAGCTCTATTCACTTTCCAAAGGATGGGTGCATTTCCTTTCCCTGCTACTTTTCCATGTGGTTTTTTGGCCACCTCTCCAACAAAACACCCCACCAAAGACCCAAACCTCCCACTCCATCACCCCCTGCACCATCGCGGGCACTGTTTCCACTCCCAAACCTCACTGACACGACATCCTGCACGGCTCCGCAGCTGCCCCATAGCGAAGGGTCTCCAGTTTAACCTTTTTTCCAACTCCTGCATCAACTTCCAGCAGGGAATTGCTCCCTCCCACCCCCCCACCACTCTTTTCCCACGCCACCTCCACGATTGGGGGTGATGGCTCATGCTCGATACACGCAGCACCTGGAGCGCTGGACCACTGCAAGAACAGCCGCACCGAGCCGAACCCAAGCACCCCCCTTTTTCGGTAGGACCCCAAAACCTCGCTCTCCCCCGATCCCAAACACCCGGGCAGGGGCTTTGGAAACGGGATTCGAGAGGGTTTGGCTCGCCCCGCTGCAGAACGAGCCAGCACTGCGGCTCCCGCGCCCCAAGTTGCGCTGGATGCGCTCGGGTTTTGGAGGAGCGGGGTGATCCAGCGGGCGCCGCTCCGCATCCCCGCCTTGCCAAACTCGCCAGGAGCGGCGAGAAAAACGCAGGGAGGGCGAAGGGATGCTTGAAGGTGGGGAAGGCAGCGCGGCCAGGGCAGACAGCGGGGAGGGAGGCGGCACTTACCGAGGAGAAGCAGCAGCAGCAGCAGCAGCGGCAGCAGCCCCGGAGCCCGCATGGTGCTGCCCCGGCCGTCCCGTCGCGGCTCCCTCGCGGAGCTCAGTCCCGACCCTCCCTCCCCCGGCCAATGCCCTCCATCCCCTCCCTTCCCTTCCCTTCTCTTCCCTTCCCCGGCCCCGAGCCCCCCCTTTCTCCCGTTGCCGGGGGAGGTGCGGAGCGGTCCCGACCCGCCTCCGCCTCCGCCCTCGGTGCGGGGGGAGAGAGCGATGGGGTGGGATGGGGATAGGGGGATAGGGGGATAGGGGGATAGGGGGATAGGGGGATAGGGGGAT
>JAWWEE010000040.1:1960022-1982719 GCA_035221455.1 Xenops minutus | reverse complement strand
GGGATGGGGATGGAGATGGGGATGGGATGGGATGGGATGGGATGGGATGGGATGGAGATGGGGATGTGGATGGGATGGGATGGGGATGGGATGGGGATGGGATGGGGATGGGGATGCGAATGGGATGGGGATGGGATGGGGATGGAGATGGGGATGGGATGGGATGGGATGGGATGGGATGGGATGGGATGGGATGGAGATGGGGATGTGGATGGGATGGGGATGGGGATGGGGATGGGGATGGGATGGGATTTGGGAAACAGTTTGGGGGTGGAGCAGGGGGATGAGGAGTGGGGGCATCCACCTGCAGGGTGGAGGGGTTGTGTTAGGATGGGGGTGCGGGAGGGATTTGTGGGTTTCATCAGGACGGGGGATTTGGGGTTCTCAAGTCCATGGGCGGGGGGACTTGGGGATTTGTTTGGAGGTGGGAGGCTGGGGAGGATGTAGGGGTTTTGTTGGGATTGGGATTTGGAGTTCTGCACTGCACGGGGCGATATGAGGGTTTTATTGGTGTTGGGAGGTTGGGGAGGATTTAGGGGTTTTGTTGGAATGGAAGTTGGGGGGGATTTAAGGTTCTCACCTGCATAGGGGAATATGGTCATTTCAATGGGTTTGGGGTTTCCATTGGACTGGGGACTTGGGGGTCACATTTGGGACTCCTGGCTTGATGGAGGCAAATTAGACATTTTGTTGGGATAGGAGTTAGAGTGAGAACATTTGGGATCTCTGGATGGATGGGGGAATATCGAGTGTTTCTTTGGGGTAGGGCTTTGGGGTTCTCAACTGCATGGGGAGATTTGGAGGGTTTAGTCAAGGGGGAAGTTTGAGTGGGATTCTGCATTTCCATTGAGGGATTTCATTGGAATTGGGATGCTGGGGAGAATTTGGGGTTTTCTTGTGATGGGGGTTTGGAGCAAATTTGGGCCTCTCACCTGCATGGAGGGGAATTTGGGTGTCACATTGGCTTTAAGGGTGGATTTGGGATTTCTATCAGGATGGGGGCTTGTGGGTGGTGGGATGCTTTACTACATGGAGAGGATTTGGAGTATTCATCAAGATGAGGACTTTGGAAGGATTTGGGTTTTTTTTCAGCATGGGCTGTTTGAGAGGGGATTTGTCATTCCCATCTATATGGGGGAGGGGTGACATTGGAATTTGGAGGTTGGGAAGATTTTGGGTTTTTCATTGGAATGGGAGGAGTGAGGATGATTTGGTATTCCCACCTGCACAGGGGTGATTTGTGGGATTTCATTGGAGTTGAGGGTGGATTTGGGGTTTTCATTGGGGTGAAGGCTTGTGAGGTATTGAAAGCTTTTATATGGATGGAGGTTTGTAGATTGATATTGGATTCCCACC
This sequence comes from Xenops minutus, assembly GCA_035221455.1. NCBI lineage: Eukaryota > Metazoa > Chordata > Aves > Passeriformes > Furnariidae > Xenops > Xenops minutus. The sequence continues at coordinate 1,981,363 of JAWWEE010000040.1, read as the reverse complement.
CACATGAATAAGGATTTGGGATTTTCATCTGGTTGAGGACTTAGGAAACAGTTTGAGATTCCCACCTGCATGGGGAAAATTTGTAGGTTTTATCAGGATGAGCTTTTGGGGATGGATTTGGGATTTTCATCTTGGTGGGGGTTTGGCATTTGCTTTCAGATTGACGTCCACGTGTGGGTTTCTTGGGGATTTTCACCTGGATTGGGTTCACGTCGGGATTCTCACCATGGCTGGAGGTTTATTTGGAGTTTTTATCTGAAGGGGGGTTAATTTGGGATCACCTTCTGCATGTACACCCCACACACTGGCTGTGCTCCAGTGGTACAAAACCCCCCTGATCCCTCCTCTTCCCCACAGTGAATGCACATTTTCACAGGGTGTTTTCTAGGAAAGATTTGCACTGGTTTGAGAATGTCTCAAAGGAAGCAACACACCCAGAGTATTAAGGATAGAATTATTACCAGATCTTGGCATTTTTTGTGGCAAGAGGGAAGGGTGCTGAAAGTTTTTTCTCTTGTGTTCAGGATGCAGCTGGGAGGAGACTAAAAATAAGCTCAGAGCTTTGCCCTGAATCCCTCTCCTGGCTCTGATGGATCCAGCTAAACCAGGAACCATCCCAGGTTGGACCTAGAGGTGGTAAAAATAACCTTCCCTCCAAAAAGGACTTTTCAAATCTGGTTTTCTTGCTGCCTTCAGTTAAAGGTGGACTTTCTTGTTGCAAGGTCACCTTTAGAAGGTGAGATGCTTGGGTTAGCTGCCTCAGCCCTCCCTGCCTGCTTTGCATGTTGTCCCCAGAAAAGGCTTTTTGTCCTGATTTTGGCTTCTGGGTCAGTGCAGAGAGACTCTCCCTGTGCCTCAGCCCAGCCTCACCTCTTGCTCTGCATCACACAGCACCTCAAAGCTGTGAAATTCAAGCTGCAGTAAGTGAGTGAGCGTGTTGATGCACATTATTAATCTTGCCAGTGTCAGAGAGGCAGTTTCTTCTCTCCCTGCAGAGTGTTTGTAATAACAGATCACATTTACACACATACACTCTCCCAATCAGCATATTTCAGTTTTAACAGCCCAGGGCAAAATCTGAGCTGCTCCAGTATGACAGTGGCCCTGGGATGGAGAGTAGGGAGGGGATGCTGAGCTCCCCAAACTCTGTTTATGGCACCAGCACCCATAAAACACTGCAAAAATATCCCATGGCATGTTGCTCTGGGAGATGGGGGCTGCCCCAAGGTGTGTTGGATCTCCTTGCTGGGTGAGAAGAACAGAGCTCCTTTGGCAGGGAAAACCTAAAAGAAACAAAAGGGCCTGAGATCCACTTAAAAATCAGTCTAGTTTTAGTGGCCATTTGTTTTATTGTGCAGTGTTTGTAATGAGAGTTAGGAGAAGAATTCCACCTGGCTGGTCCCACCAGCAGATCTGGGCTCTGCTGGTCTCATGCAGGGAGGAGGGAGCTTCACCCCCCAAGCACCTGATCCCTAAATCCTTTCATATAGCTAATTTGGGGATGTAGTTTTTCTCTTAATTATCAAAACAGGCACCCTGGCACTTACACAGGGAGTTTTGTCAGTTCTCATCCTACCTGTTGGACATGCTGGTCCTCCCTTGCCTCGAGCATTGGCTCCTGGCCATCGCCATGGTAGCCAAAATAACGGCATTGCAAGAATCCCCACTTCTTGGAAAAACTGATTCATCCAGAAACGTGGTGCTAAGGCTCCCTTTTCAGGAGGGCAGCACAAAGGTTTGTACATTATTCCTGCTGCTTTGCAGGGTACAGGAGTTGGCTCAGGATCTGCCTCTCGCCTCTGCTGCAAAAAGGGGATAATTGCTGAGAGGGTGTCAGATCAGGACTGTGAATCATGAGCAGCTGAAGGGAAAAAGAAAGGGATATTTAGTGTGGCTGCTTTCAAAGCTGGGTGTCTGTTAGAACACATCCTGCTCTGGTGCCCAACCACGAGCTCGGGAAAAGGTCCCCAATTTGGGAAACTGGGTGTGAAAAGGGCATTGGTGTTTCCCAGAAAGGTGTAAAGAGACTTTGATGGCCAAAGACATGCAGCATTGCTGACTGGGAGCTCTGTCATGAGTGTCCCAGTTCTGGAGGGGTTCCTAAATACCACATCACAGGGTCAGGAAATCACATAGAGGCTTTTGCTTTCAACTCCAAACATGAAAGTCATGTCTTTGAGGTGTAGAGAAACCTTTTGGAGAGTGGCCTGCACACCTGCCCGAGAAAAGGGAGGAAAAATTCAGAATTTACTTTAAAATTCATCATTAATATTATTATTATCACTATTTAAATCTCATGGGCTTAAGTCAATCAGGTGTCATTTTTAATCCTGACATTGATGTGATTGCACACAGATTCACGTATAGCTGGCTCTGTGTGTACCAGCTAAATATTTATCTAAGGCTGTGAGAGAGCAGGACAGGACATCAGTGGGTCCAAGGTATGCAATTCAGCTGGGCTGAAACGGCCTCAGGAGGAGGAAAATTTCACCTGACAAGATTTCCTTGTTGGGAAATCCCAAGGTGCTTTTTTGTTTCCTCAAAGGGTACGAAACCCCCATTTCTTCTGCAGTTTAAACTGGGCAAAGGAGGAAAAAACATCAAGTAGGAGCTGCTTTTGGTGGATAAATTCCCGGTGACAGTTTTATCTTCTCTGTTCCTTGTAATTCCTTCTCAGCTGTGTTCAGATTCGTCATAACATTTGACTGACGTCTCCAGGCAGCCTTGCAATATTTACCTCTTCTCACAGAAAATGACCGAGGAAAGCCTGCGCAGCAGGAAAATCCTCGGGCTGAGATCCAGCTTAGGATCACTCAACTTGCCAGTAATCCGAGTTTATTGAATGTCGTCACTTATTTCCTTGTGCGGTTGGGCACGGAGTAATAATGTTTGGAATTCAAACTGGGGCTTAAAGTGGGAAGATGAAGGGCAACACACGGAGCTGATGCCTCTGACGTGAGTACCGGAGTGAGCAGCAGCACGTGGGCTGCTGGGGTGGGGATCACCAGTGGATATTTCAGGAAGGAAAGCAAAAAAAAATATCCCAAACTACCCTTCTTTTATTAGGAGACATAAAAATACCTGTAGTCTGATGTTTGTATTTGTATTTCCGAAGGCTGGGAGTCAGAAGTGTCATGCAGGAGTGTGTTCCTTAGCCTGGACCTGATCCAGAAGGAGGAACCAAAGTGCAGCTCACCTCAGGAGCAGGAATGCTCTTGAGAAAGCTAAAGAACAATCCAGGATACCACTCACAATGCCAACTGTCTTTTCCTGAATTCCTGGGAGCGAGGAGGCAAAAATCCTGTTGGTATTAGTCAGAGACTTCTAAAATCTGGGTTCAGCTCTGAAATAATCTCCTGAGCCCAGCTGTGATCCTTTTTGGAAGGACCTCTGCTCTTCCACGTTGCTTTGGACTTGGCTGTTCAGACCAGTGTAATTTCTGATTCTCCTGAGTTTAATTTTTCAAGAGAAGAAGAAAGGAGCCTCGTTTTTAACCAGTTGCCAACCCTCCTGCAGTTCACATGCACCAGGAGCTTGGTCACCATCTCAGCCATGTGCAGATGGACACATGTACCTATCTGTGGGTGGATTTGGGTCCAGACCAAGACACCCACATTTGTGTGTCTGTGTGTCCAGGGATCTCCTTCTGAGGTGGTGTTGGAGCTGCCATAATCATCACTGGAAAATTAAGGCACGGTGCAGGGGCTTAAATACAGGTGCCTGGAGGCATCTTAGGTGCTAGAAATGTCTTCCTCAGGATGCACAAGGACACTGATGGCTGTTGTACAGCAGGGACATCAGAAAGGGCAATGTGGGCAGGCAAAGTTCTCCCCAGTGGGGCCAAGGATTGCTCATAGGAACATCTGGAAGTTTCATATTCACGTCTGTCATGCATTGGCCTTCATACAGGGCTCCCCTAATGGTTTTGTGTTAAAAGGGAAGAGGAAGAGATGCAGGAAAGAAAAGCAAACAGGTATTTAGGAGGGACAGACAAGCAGCTGGATACACTTTTCCATTTCTGGAAATGGACACTGGTGGAAACTTTTCACTCTGTATGTCTCCAACTAAGCAGAATAAAATAGAGTATTTTGGTTTGAAGGGACCTACAACAATTGTCTCACCCAACTACCTGAGCAGCTCAGGGCTGACCAAGCTAAAGTCTGTTGTTAAAGGCATGTTCCAAATGCCTCTGAAACGGGCTTGGGGCATCAACCACCTCTCTAGGAAGCCTGTTCCAGTGTTTGACCACCCTCCTGGTAATGAAATGCTTCCTCATGTCCAGTCTAAACTTCTCCTGACATAGCTTGGAACCATTCCCACATGTCACTGGATATCAGGGAGGAGACCCCAGCACCTCCTTCTCTGCTTTCCCACCTTGGGAAGCTGTGAAGAGCAATTTAAGCTTCTCTTTTTTCAAGCCCAGAGTGAGTGGATCACTCCTGCTCCAAAATCAACTCTGTTCATCCTCCCCACAAACACCTGAAAAGGTCTGTGGGCTGGGAAGGACCACTGGGAGACCTCTACAATAAATTTGGGATGGATTGCTTCATTTTGCTGGACAATGTACCAGCATTATTTCCTTCTAGATGGAGCAGGGAGACTCCTGGAAGTCCTGATCTGGATTCAGTGGGAATTTCTCAAGATGGGTGCAGCATGTGTCTCTAACCTAAATGCCTTCTGTGCTCTCCAAACACCAACTCCACATCTCTTCCCCTTGGCTTGGCCACCTTTTCTTCCCTCTTTGACAAGGATTTGCCCCAAAACAGCCTAAAAGTTACCAGGGCAACCTGCAAAGTTCCGGCAGGCTGGATCTTTCTTTGGGGCTGCAGCAGCCCCGAGGAATCCACTATTTGTTTTAGAGATAAAAGCTGCAACTTCCACACATTCTTCTCCAATTTCACTCTCCATTAACTGCATTGCCCTGTCATAACAAAGCTCATTGAATTATGAGAGATGAGGGGAATTGTTCGAAGCCTGGAGTGGGGAAGGGGAAAGGGGAGAGCTGGTTGTAAGTGTCTTTGTGGATCCCCTTCATGAAGCATTTAGGACGTGGTTGGGGCTTTGTGAGAGTGTCTGGGGGACAGTGAGGGTTGCTGAGCACTGGAGTGAGTGGGGAGTGAGGAGCAGAGGGTGAATGGTTGGGTTGGATCAGGTTGCCTTGGACAAATCCCTGTTTCTTTGTCTCTCTGGCCCTGCCCTGCACTGCAAGTGTTTCAGTCGGTGTCCTCCTGCTTTCCATCGTGCTTTTATAGACAGGGTAGAAAAATAAAGGGTAAAGAGGGGGTCAAATGGAAGTCTCATGTCCCAGAGTAGTGGTTGATGCCTCCACTTCCTTCAGTACTACCAAAAAACTCATGTCTTCTTCCCCACTCCAGTGTCCACTGTGGGGTTGGTGTTCCCAGTTGCCTCGTGAGAAGTTTCCCTTCTTCTGGTGCAAACTGGGTGTTGCTGGGGCAGGAATCACCACACTGCCTTCCTTCCACCCCCAGAACTCCTCTCTGGGATATCAGCATGGCAGAGCTGGTGGAACCCCAGTACCAACAATCCTTATGCTGGTATTCGCCTGTGGTTGATCAAGATGAGAAATATGCTTTTGGAAAAGGGAATTCATTTCAGCAGGAGCCCAAGTTAGGAAAAATGAGTTACTTTTTGCAGCCAGATGAGGAGAACCCCATTCATAAGTCTCAGTTCTAATAGTGATGCTGGTTTAGTTTTTAACATGTGTTTTTCTCAACAGGATTAATAAGACAGTCATGGGCTGGATCTGTGAAGGGTTTTGAGGTTTACACAAACAACATGCAGTGGAAAGAATAAATATTATTATTTCCAAGAACTAAACTTTGTACATATAAACTCATTTACTCTTTTTCTTGCTTAATAGTGTGGGGTTCTTAAATACTTTATAAGGAGCTCTCCTATTCAAAGACAAGACTGAAAACAAACTGGAAGTTAATTGAAACACTGCCTGCCTTTTATTTCCCTACTCCCATGTTTTAGTGAAGCTTAATTTGAGGGACATTCATCCAGTTAGTGGAAATGCGTCACTCTCATCAGTAGTAATGAGAATTACAGAGGGACATGGGATGCACAAAGACCTCCCTGAAATCCCTGAGCCTAAGAAAGCTCAGGACAAATCACAGCATGTTTCAGTTTGACTTGGCATGGTTAATGGACAACTAAGCTAAACTGCATCAGTAAGACATGCTGCCTCACTCCTTGGCATGGAGCTTAACTGGTGACTCCTGCCTGGAGACAGCAGAATAAATTAAGCCTGGCTTTGGTGGATGCTACATCATCAAAAGTTTGATAAGGATGGAGATATAGAATTTTCCTGCTGGAGAAGTGCAGAGGAGACAGGAGAATTCCTGCTTGCACCACAGCATATGGCCAAAGTACTGAACTTCTCAGGACAAGACAGCTGAGGCTCTCTAGAACTCTAGTTGCCAAAGAATCCACCACAATAAATAGCCAGAGGTTTGCTGGGTTCAGCTTGCTTATGAGAATGGAGAAAATAGGGACTGATTGTACCTTGATATGGTGAGGTCAAGAGTTATTCTGCTGAAACCAGACCCTGTGTTGACTTGCAAAGCCCTTCAAAGATCACTTGCACCAAGACACCCCTGAATCATCTTCTGGAGGCAACTTCATCAGGTGCAGTTTTCCAGGCACACAACTCACTAAACATCCAGGTATCCAGCACTGCTCCCACGGGGTTCCAAGGCCCACTCAGGAAAGGAAGACTAAGAGGGTTATCAGCAATTTTTTGACCTTTTCTCCTTCCCTTCACTCTCTCATTGTAATGCATCCCAACCTGCCCCTGCACCTCCCTGCTTCCCTGTCCTTTGGCTGGTGACAAATACAACACAGAGCAGAGCAGTTACATACTTTAAGTGCATCTGCAAGGTTTGTGAGGAGCAAAGAAGGAACAGAAGTGAAGACAGCAGGGGAAATCTCCATGCAGCCAGTTCCTCACCAATCCTGCAGTTCTGTGCAGGTGCCCACCTCAGCAACACCCCCAGCATGACAATTTTAGGTGCTGTTTGCAAAAGAAAAGACATCTCAGAGCCTTCCAAGCTGTTGGGAAAGAAAACACCTTGAAGATGTGAGACCCTGTCATCATCTCTCCTCTTCTGGTGCCAGGATTTCCAGCAAAATGCACTTGGGAAAGGTGTGTGGTACATTTCCCTGCTGCAGATGGATACTGGTCATCTGTGATGGCTTTAACTTCTTCTCTGGCCCTGAGGTCTAGGATAAGTTAGGCAGGAGTTACTAAACCAGATCACCCCAAAAGTGGAGTCACTGTTGATTCAGCTTAAGCCACTTCCAAACCTACTGCCAGGAGACCTTGTGCAAACACTTCACCCACTTGAGATCAAGCCAGCCTGGAGGCAACCTGCCTGCAGACTCGTAACAGTAAAAAGAAACTCTTCTTTTAGCCTGGGACATTGGCAATGAAATGGGGTTTATTAGAGCTAAGGAATATTACAATTCGGTCTTGTGGTTTGGATTGATCTAAGAAAGCTCAAAGGGATTCAAAGCTGACTTTTGCTTCTTGCTGTGCAAACAGGCATTGGAGAGCATCCCTGTTCCAGCCCAGGGTAAAGCCACGTCCTCCAGGCTGGGCTGAGCATGTTAATTGGGTATCTGGGGAGCTGGCATTTCGTGAAGGAGAATTAGCAGTATTCACAACTCCTCACCTTGGTATTTTCCATGAGACACAGCCCTGCTCCATACAGCAAGTATGCTCTCTGCTACCTGCAAGGAGGGGGATTCAGCTCACAGATGCAGGAGGTGATGTCAGGGGAGTTGCTTTGTCCTAAAAATGTCAGTTTTGGCTCTGAGGTTGAGCAGCCAGGAGGGAGCTCTGTAAGTGCACCCCTACATTTGCAGCAGTCAGAGGAACACCCCTCAGCCCCTCAGACACATTAGAGAGACAAGGAAAGCAGAGATTGAAGAGGACAAGCAGACTCTTTTTGGAGAAAATGGGATTTTTCAGTGATTCAGCGTGTGAGCAATAATGTTACAGCATGAGGGGCTGCAGCTCCACTAAGGTGACAAAAGGAGGAGAGTCAAAAGCCAGATGAAGGAGAAAATTAACAAATAGGGCAATAATTACCCAGTAATCCATGCCATGGGGTGTGGTCTCCTCTCTCTGGGAGTCCTTGCAGCAGAGTCCTTGCAGTTACACAGGGATTACAATATGGATCTAAGAACGTGGAATGGGGCACATCACATCCAACAAGCCACCTCTGCCCTGTGCTGAAATGTAACCACCTCTGGGGTACAAGTTAAGGGGGGAATGTGGTCCAAACCACCGTTTTTTTGGACATTCACCCATGGTGACAGATGTGTCCCAGTAACTAGAGGAGGCACATGTCCCTATGGAACAGTAGCTGGAAGCCATGGGGGATTTTTTTTGGACATCTCAAATAAACACAGAATTTATTGAAGGGTCCAGAGAGACATCCTGTGCTTGTGGAGGTGAAAGATGTGGCTGGTTTGTTGATGATTTTGCATTCGAGAGATGCATTTATACCAAGCAGCCTGTGCAGTGGTGTGTGCACACAGAAGGGCAGAAGATCTGAAGACACTGCGGGGAGACACGGAGGGTTTTTCAGGATTCATCTCTGTGCCAAGTGCAAGGCAGGGCACAGCAAAGCAGAGAAATCCCTCCTGAATCAATCAAAAGAACAGTTACCCGAGGAGGCAGCTCGAATCTCTCCTTCCAGAGAAGGGAATAAATATCAAGAAAAAGGGTTGCAGGTTAGAAAGTTGAATGTCCAGAAGAACACTCCAGATGTGGTCTGTGTTTCACGCTGTTGAGATTAACAATAAAAGGAAATTCCGGGAAGAAGAGGGGGCTGGGCTGGACATGCTCCAGCCTGCTCACTAGCCCTGCAGAGAACATGGTGGGAATGCCCCCGTTGTGGGGAGAGCTTTGCTGGAATTTCTGTGACCAAAGGAAGTTGTCATTATGTCCCTACATCCTGTAAGTGAGTGAGCTGGGGTCTGCTGAGGAGAACATCTGCAAAAGATGCAAAAGGACACACAGGACCTTGACCTCTCTTCAGCAGGTTGAACGTGATTGATCTTCCTGCTAGCAAAGGGCAAATGCACTCAAAGAAGACCTGTAATTCCCTCCCATCAGCCTTGCAAACATGTAGAGCTAAACCCAGTACCAGCAGTGACCATGTCAGAATCCCATGGCTTTGATGATGGATCAGGCTTACGGGTTTGGCAAATCAGGATAAAGAGAGTGTGCTTTTTACGCTTTGTCTGAGTGACCAGGATTTGAGCTAGACCCCAAACCTGCCAAGAGCAGAGTGGAACTGGAATGTGTTCTGCAGTCTCTTGGTCTCAATCAAGGAGAAGGCTTAGGCTTAGTAACAGCCAAGCAGTAAGTGTTCTGTGTCCCCCTGTAAAGTTCCCATAGGTGCTGGTTCACCAGCAGCTGGACATTTTCAGGTGTGTCTCTCCATTCAGGATCTCTCCAATCGGTGGAGATGGAGATGTTTCCCTGCAAATGACTCCCACCACTGGTCACAGAAGTCTATGGTGCCCTGGGTGGGATGAACAGAGAGATTAGCAGGGATGCTTATTCTTTGCTGTGGGTGATGTGAGATGAGGCACAGTTACCATCTCATGCCCCAGAAGGTAATGCCATATTAACTTCCTTCATATTTGGAAACATTAAGGATCCTAAGTCATCAAGGAAAATGTTAAGGCTATTACATTTCTGTATTTCTGAGCCTCTGGACAATGGACTCAAGCACTGAGATGACCAGTGAAGAGTTTTGGTGAAGGTAGGGTTGCCCATCCATGGGTAATGGTCACACTGGTGTTATCCTGGAGCACCCAGGGGGAAGGCTGGAAGGAGCAGGGTGGGTTCACAAGTGTGAGAAAGGTGCTGCTGCACTGGGAAGAACCTTGGAAGCACTTCCAGCCCTTTTGTCTCAAAGATCTTAAGAAGCAAACTAATTCCCACCTAGACTTTGGGAACATCATTAGTTAATGTGTAGAACTTCATAGGGATCAATGCAGACTGCCTGCTATATAATGTGGAAAAACCTCTCCAAAACGGGGAATGTGGAAACAACTGCTGTCCCATGGGAATCTTCCCTGTAGGAAGAGCCTCACCTCCTTCAAAGCAACTGAACTCCTGTGGTAGATGACAAACCCAGGTGTTGACTCCTAAAGTTGTTTTCAAGATGCTGGATTAAAGAACAGGTTGATGCTGTAGCATTATTGTTCACATGCTGAATCACAGAAAAATCCCATTTTCTCCAAAAAGAGTCTGCTTGTCCTCTTCAAACTCTGCTTTCCTTGTCTCTCTAATGTGTCTGCTTGTGATAGCATTTCAGAACAGAAATTAGTCCTACACACAGGAAGGGAAACTTGGAAAACAGGAAATATTATGACCATTTTCTACACATAACAAAACAAAATACGGTAGGCCTGAACTCACCCTCAAAACTGAGTGAGTGGGTTACCAACTGAGCTGTTCCCAAGCTGCAGTGATGGCCAGCCCAAGGTGGGATCTCTCTTTACCTATTTTGATGTGACATCACTGAGTTTGCATCATCTGCTTCTCCAGCTTCTCCAGCACCAGGCAGGGTTGGACCACCCAGGAATAAATGAAGTTCTTCCTGCCTGGGTTCCTTGGCTCTTGTCACCTCTGATTTAGTAGCCAAAAGCTGAGCTACTGGCACACCACATATCCACCCCACCTGTCTGTGCTGGAGAGCAGCTCTCTCTCCCTATATTTAGCATCCACCATCTCCCATTGTGTAGCTGCAAACACAAATCCCACTGGGTGCTCCACGGGCGTGTCGAGGTGGGGCTTGGCCATTTCGGATGAACACTCCCTATTTTTAGCTATCAGATGATGTGTGGATGTGTCAGCCCCTCGTAATTCTTTCCATGCAACAGATCTGGACACAGTTTATAGTTCTCCATGATGCAAAACCCTGCACATTTTCCCCTTCTGGTGCCAGATGGATGGAGGAGAGGAGAAAGACTGGAGATGTGTCCTTCAGGTAGGTTGGGTGGGTCAAGGTGAGATGACTGCCCCAATGAAAATCAATCTGGGCAGAGCTCAGGGGACTCAGCCTGGAGAAGAGAAGCTCCAGGTAACCTTATTTTGTCCCTTCAATACTTAAGAGGGGGTCTATAAGAAAGGTGGGGACAAACTTTTTGGCAGGGCCTGTTGTGATAGGACAAGGGGTGATGGCTATAAAATAAAAGAGGGTAAATTTAAATTAGATATAAGAAAGAATTGTTTTACAATGAGGGTGGTGAAACACTGGAACACGTTTTTCAGAGAGGTGGTGGATGCCCCATTCCTGGAGACAATCAAAGTCAGGTTGGAAGGGGCTCTGAGCAACTTGGTCTAAGTTGAAGATGTCTCTGCTCATTTCAGGGATGTGGAACTGGATGTTCTTTAAAAATCCCTTTCATTCTATGGTTCCACAACTATCTTAATGCTCAGGTCTTATGCTATCAGGCACATCCATCTTCTCATGGGATCATGTGCATTAAAGGAAGGTCTCTTGTGGGATTGCTCCCTCATGACCATGAGAAAGACGTAGTCTGAACATCAGGAGTGAGGTCATCCTGCCACTGTGGATTCTCTGGCCTCATTTGCCTGTCAAAAATATGGGTGAGTTGGATCCAATTCCTGGAGAGACTATCCTATCATCATTATTCACAAGCTGCTGTGGATTAATTAAAGGTTCAAAGCTGGGGAACAAAGAACAGGCATGCATGGCTGGTTTTCCCAGTAGAGCCGTGATGCTGGTTGGCCCAGCCTCTTCTGGTCTTGTTCTGCTCAGCCTGTCTGGCAAAGGGGGGTGAATGATGAAACCAGCAGAGATTTATGCAACTGGAAGCTCAGTGGGAAAAACTGCTGAAGGATCTCCTGGACTGCAGGAAGTGAGCAGGAAAAGGGACAGCCCAGATTTGATGTTAAAAAGTGTAAAAGACTGCACATGGAAAAAAAGGCAGCCTAACCATACACAGACCCCAAATTAGCCATTCCCAGGGTGACAACTCTGGGTCTCTGGAAAGAGCTGAGTGAAATGTCATCACTGCACTCAGCCAGAGTCAAAAAGGTCAAAAAGGAGTTTAGCGTTTGTAAGAAAAGAATAATGTGAAAAAAAACCCTCATGCTGTGTCACTGAGTAAATCTCTGGGGCACCGAGGTCCTGCATGGTGGGTACAATGCTGGTCCCCCCACCTCCCCAGGATACAATAGAGCTGGAGAAGGTAAAAGCACCAGGAACAATCAGAGGCACTGAATGGCTTTCTGTGTAAGCACTGCCCAGGGAATAGAGTGGGACTCCATTGTGTGCAGCAGAGAAAGCTGAGCAGAACAGCCCCTGGCTCACAGCATCCCGAGGGGTACCGGTGGGAGGAGGCAGGAACATTCACTCCTTCCTCTCACTCCAGCAGCTGGGCGTCATCCCTCAGCCAAGACAAAGCCAGGCAGAGCTCAGGTGTGGCTCCTGCTGCCTCGTGATGCTGCGGAGATCAGAAGCATGAATAAAACAGAACAAGCATTCCAAAAATTCACGGATGATGGGTCTATGTGATGCTCTGGGATCAACATGCTCGTGCTGGAGCTCCTGGGAGGTCACCTATTGCAATTCTCACAGTAGTCCCTAGGAATATGCCTTCATTCCCACCCTCCCTCTTTATCCACCCCTAGATATTTTGGGAATTTGGTGGTGGCTCGGACCAGGTTTTGCTGAGCCCCACAGAGTGGCCAGCTGGGATCTGACTGTGAAAGGAAGCAGTGCAGCATCATGTCAAAAGAGAAGCCAGGGGAGCCCCATCAAACAGTAATTATGAAGTGAAACCAGACACACAAAAAATATGAAGGGATTGACCCCCCAGGGATGTACAGAGAAGATCTACTTTCCTGTGGGGACCAAAAGGAGTCAGGATTACCAAGTGAGATGGTAGGGAGAACTCAGAGTTCCCTTGAGAGCTCTCTCAAAACCCCACCAAATTTGTATTTTTTTTTTCTTGGAAGCCGTCTAAGGAAGGGGATAAAAAGGCTCTCAGTTCTGGGAGCGCAATCCCTTCTCTGCTGGAGGGGGCAGGAGGCTTAATGCAGCCCGGCATCCCTCCCTTTCAGTTCAGCCCCCAGACACAAAGGCAGAAAAATGCCAGGAATGTCCCAGCGCCCTCCCCAGACCTGCTCCCATCTCCCTTTCCCCCCTCGCCACCTCCTCCGACTGGGAAGGAGGAATACTAATAAGAAAATAGGGATCTTTAATAGGCCCCTCGCCCAGTCACTTTGGGGTTGAACGCTGAAAGGGATGGACGTGACCAACCATAAGGAATGCGGCTTCTTCAAGTCCCATTACTTTGTTTTGCTGCTTTGTTTTGTTTTCCCTTTCCCCAATTTCTCCCCCCTCTCCTTTCTACTCGGGGAAAAAAAAATTCCTGCCGGCCCCTCTCCTGTGTTCCTTTCCCTTGGAGTCAGGCAGCAGCTCTAATCACTGCTGGGTGATTAGCATGTGAAGGGAGAGAGGAAAACAGAACCTTTATTGCTGGCTGGTGGAGCAGGAGCAGCTGTCTGGATGGATGCAGACATCCTGCACCCCTGATCCCCCCTTTCACTAGGGATGTTCTCCTGGAAGAACAGGCATCGCACCCAGGAAAGGGCAAAAACCGGGGTGGGGATGAAAGTCGGGGCAGGTGGACAAAATATGAGTTGGGGTTTGTGTTTTTTGTTTTTTTTTTTCGGCTTTGAACTTGAAGAGAGTAAGGGGAGGGAGGGACAGAGCCGACAGCAGGAATGAAAGGATAATTTGTAGTGCCGACCTCAATAGGAGCGGGAGGCGCAACACAGAGCCCTTTGATGAGATGGGGATGGGGATGGGGATGGGGAGGGAGGAAAGACAAACACCGTGAATTCAGCGGTGGTGGGGACACTGGGTGGGGGGACCATCCTTTGCAAGCCACCGCTGTCCCCCGACAGAGACAGAGGATGAAGGGCTGGCAGGTAGACAGGGTGTTTTTGGCTCATCCTCTCCAAGCCCCTCGATGAGAGACGGCACCTGCGGAGCCCGGTGTGAGGAGCCTGGGGCGGCTCCTGCTGCAGCAATTCCAGCTGGAGGCCGGACAGGGATTCTGGGATGGAAAAGGCTCTCTGTTATGTGTTAGGGGGCTGTGATGGGAACGCCGGTGCCTCTGGGGCAGGTATTCCCTGCGAGCATCAGAGCTGGCTGCGCTCAGCCCCTCCTCCCCTCACTCCAGGTGTTTCCTCTTCTGAGCTCGATAATGAAATCTGTGAGCCCCAGCCAGTTTATATTTAGTTTCCATCCCTGCTGGCAGGGGTCTGCTGGTGCCTCACAAACAGCAGCAAAACACCACTGGTGGGTTCCCACCCCCTAAGGTGGAAGAAGTGGGGTAGGAGGGATGGGGACAGAAAGGGCTCAGCACACAGCTGGCCAAGCCATGAGCATGGACTAGCCCCCCACAAGCCCTGAGATCCAGACCAGATTTGTTTTGGGAACTTATGCAAACTAATCCCATATAATGTCTGGTATTCTTGACCTGTCTCTGCTCCCTTGGTGAAGAAGCTCTTAGCCTGTGCAGGTATCCTCCATCTTCCATTGCACTTGTTCCTCAAGCTGAGCATCACTTTGGACTCCTGCCCGTGCCACCCACAGGAGGTGGGATTCAGCTGCCTAATCCTGGGTTTATCTGGTTATCTGAGTTGTGTCTGTGAGCTGCCTGATACATCTGTAATCTACCTGTATCTCAAATCCAGCACTCTCAGGAATCTGGTGGGGTTCTTGGGGCTGTCCTGTGCAGGCTCAGGAGAGGGGCTTTGATTATCCCAGTGGATCCCTTCCAACTCAGGATATTCTATGGTACCACAGAGCATCTCAGCTGATACCAGAGCTTAGCAGAGTTGAGCTCTCAGTCTCTGTTGACTATTATGGAAGCTTAACTACCCAACTCCCAAGGATGCACACACAGAATCACACAATATTCTGAATCAGAAGGGACCCACAAAGGTCTTCAAGTCCAGCTCTTCAGTGAATGGCCCATCCAGGAATAGAACCCACAACCTTGGCATTATTAGCCCTAGGTGACTTAATTCTGCTTTGAAAGTTAGGATTCTGTTTCCTAAGCAGTTGCCCAATGCCATGAGATCCACCTTGTGTTGTGTAAGACCTGCAGCCTACATGAGGCTCACTGGTGTGACTAAGGAATTAGAGAAAAGCCCTGTCTTCTTGGACAGCAGAAGATTGGCCATGATAACCAAAAAGACACCAAGTACTTGCTTTCTGTGGCCTGGATATTCCCCCAAAAGTCTACTCTGAGACAATTCCACCCTTTCTGGATACTTTCCAGAAGATGTGGCTGTTGTGCCACTGAACCTACCACATGTTTACCCAGCTGTTTTGGGTAAGGTGGGAAGAGACCCTAGGCAAGCATGCAGCATCTCTATACCTATAGAGATCTATATGTTAGTGTTATCATTTCAAGTGGTATAAAAATGATATCAAGGAAGCAGGAAATATACTATGTACTATGTACTAGAAGGAAAGGTCAGAAGTGGAAAGAGGGAAGAGAAAAAAAAGGGAATATTGGACTTTCTGGAGGTGTTGAACAGGTAATGAGACAGAGTGAGATGATTTTCACCATGAAAGTAAAGGCCAGAACAAGCATGGTGAGTTGAAAGAACTCTAATTCAGGAGGGAGTCATAAATGATCCAGAAGGATCTTGAATGTCTCCAGAGTGTCTTTGAAGTTCTGGCAACTCTTTTCCTGAATGCCCTTAACTCCTTTGGCTTATCACCTGCACACTCCTCATCTGCACTGTCCTCTGGCCATGCCCTGCAAAAGGCTGTGTTCTCTGCCCACTTTAACTCACCCACACTGTGCATCTGACTTTGTCCATGATCCTGGAAACTCCTGGCTGCAAGGCAATGGAGAGCCCCAGTCTGGAGGCATTTGTGACTGGAGGCATCCGGTGGCCACATGCTCTGTGATCCCTGGAGAGCTATTTCCCCTCACTGTCCCCTCAGCTATTATTGCAGCATCCTTTAGTCATGGCTGGGCAAACACTGGGACAGGGATGGAAGCAGGGAATGGGAAAAGGGCAAGAAAGGGATGAAGGATGAATGTTGATTCTTTGGGCTATGCCCTCAGCCAGTTGTGGGACTGTACTGGAGAAACTCTTCTGTTTCAACCACACCACTGAAAAATCTGGGGTCATCTGTGAAGTTTTGGCCAGTTTTTACTGGGGAGGTCAGTAGGGTTGAAAATCAGTGAGTTTGGGGGAGAATATATGGCAAAAAGTGTTTCTCCTACGCCACCAGACAACATGAGTCTACATTGAGCACCATCCATAGTCTGTGAGATCTCAAAAACTCCCAACCCTCGCCTGCTGCACAGGGAAGTTTGAGCAGCTGAATTCCCATCACTTGTAAAAAGAAAATTAACTACTATTTTGCCAGGATTTCGGCCCAGCTAGATGGAATGGTCTTTGGAAAGACAGAACCACATAATGGTTTGGTTTGGTTTGGGAGGGACCTTAAAAACATTTGGTTTCAACCCTGCCTGTCATGGACAGGGGCACCTTCCACTATCCCAGATTGCTCCAAGCCCCATCCAACCTGGCCTTGGACACTTCCAGGGATGGGACAGCCACAGCTTCTCTGGAAAACCTGTACCAGGACCTAACCACCCTCACAGCCAAGAATTTCCTAATTTCCTTCTAATACTTCATCTAAACCTGCCCTCTGTCAGATTAAAGACATCGCCCCAAACATAATTTTTATCACGGACAGGGTTCTGAGGCATATTTTGATTTCAGCCACAGGAAGTCCTTGTTCTACTGGCATCCTGTAGGATATCTTGAACTTACAAGCCAGGCAGAAGAGAGGAAACTTCTGAGAACTAGGTCGTTGCATCTGCTCCTAAATCATCTGCTTGTGGTTGGGTAACTCGCTGTCATTTAGGACTCTCTCCTAAGGCTTAAATTAGAAACATCATTGAAATTAATGGACATCAGACAAGGAACTCTTGATATTCCCAGAGTATTTGTGGCACTGAAAGTCATCTTGAGTGACAGAGATGAACTAGGGAAGATATGGTTATTTCTCAAACCCTTCTGCTGAGGAAAGCTCACAGTTACAGTGACTTCTGTCATTGTGGATCCTAAACCAACAGGCTGTTGAGTCAGGAAGTTTGGCACCACTGATTAGGGCAGAACTGCAATGTGCTTTAAAACCCATTCAGCATGTGTTTGGTGCAATGGGGGTGTGATGCTTCTGTGTCTCTATTTATTCACTGAAGGGAAATTCCAGTCATGGGGACAAAAATTCCATATATTGCCACATGTATCTACACACAAGTCCATGCACTTGCACTGGACACTTATTTTAATGGAATCATAGAATGGTTTGAATTGGAAGGGACCTTAAAGATCCCCCAGTCTCACCCCCTGCCATGGGCAGGGATACCTTCCACTATCCCAAGTTGCTCCAACCTGGCCTTGGACACTTCCAGGGGTCTGAGCAGCCACAGCTTCTCTGGGAAACCTGTGCCAGGGCCTCACCACCCTCACATTAAAGAATTCTTTCCTCATATCTAATCTAAACCTACTCTTTCAGTTTGAATCTGTTTCCCATAGTCCTGTCACTGCATGTTCTTGTAAAAGTCCTTCTCCATCCTTCTTGTAGGCTCCCTTCAGGTACGTAAGGGTCGTGTTCCTCCATCATGATGCCCATCATGACCAAACTAAACATCAAGTTTTCAATTCTGAACTGTTTGCAAGAAAGACTACCACCCCAAAAATTTCAAACCTATCAAAACTCATCCAACAGACCTAGTGAATTACAAACCAAAGGGATTGGGTATTAAATTTGATTAAATTATTTCATCCAGCCCACTGGAGACATTTCATGAAGCATTCACCCTCCAAAAGTCTTGCTGTGTATCCACTAATCCACTGAAAAAATATTACAGCAGGCAGCCTCCTGAACCTGAAATGATGAGAATGCTCATGATAATTCTGGTAAAGCATTGGAATTGAGGTATTTTATCTTATTCTAAGTTCCAACATGTCAATTATTTTGAGTTCTCAG
The DNA here is from genome assembly GCA_035221455.1 of Xenops minutus. Taxonomy (NCBI): domain Eukaryota; kingdom Metazoa; phylum Chordata; class Aves; order Passeriformes; family Furnariidae; genus Xenops; species Xenops minutus. The sequence continues at coordinate 1,963,250 of JAWWEE010000040.1, read as the reverse complement.
GACCTTTGATTTTTCTCCTTCATCCATAGCTAACAGCTCCTGTGGTACCATCTGTCCTGCAGGCTGGAAGAACAGTGAAGTGCATTGTTTATCCTCAGAGAGCTTCCCGTGGGTTTGAGGCCATCACACAATGCCAGTGGAGATGTATTTTTGGCAAGAGCGGTGACGTTTGAAGGAACATCCTTCTTGAAAATTTCTATAGATATTTCCATTTAAAATAAACTTTTGTTTAGCCAAGATTTTCATTATATGCTCCCACACTCTTGAGAGTTAAAGAACATAAGGAAATGCATTGTTAGAGGAAAGCTTTGTTTTAGTGGAGCTACTTGAAAGAAGTTTCAAACTAAAAGGTTGTTGCTGGAGTTTTCTTTCTGGATAAATTGCAAAGATGCCTTTGCTAGTACAAGAATATGTGAAAATAAAAGGGACACATTGATCACTGAGGTGGGTCTGCACTTTCACAGATTTTTATTAAAGAAATCAAAATTTGCTTCACGAGGAGGAAATAATTTATACCCACTTATACAGTCCCTCTTTGCAAGAGGGACCTGTTAAGAGACTCAGAGGCAAGGACACAAAGCCAGAATGAACTTTATATAGTCAATATGGCTTAAAAGTGGGCTCAGAAGAGGAGTTTTGGGGTAGGCTGCTGAAATAATAATCACAGCAGCGTGGGAAATAAAGCCAAGTGAGTTCAAAATTCAGAGGAGTTAAGGCATAACATATTTCACACACAATTAAACAGTGTGCATTACTGGCTGAGGGAAAACATCCAGAAGGATCCATGAAGAATTCTTCATGCTTGGAGATGGTAGAAGGTCTTGCAAGGAATACTGTGGTTTGACATGGAGCTGAAGAGCTGGATCAGCTGAGCTCTCCTGCTGTGGTGGGATGTGGGTGAGGCACATGCTCATCCTGCCCTTCCCTTGTCTGTGATTTTGGAAGGGTGACATTTAAATTTAGAACGACCAGAATGTTTCCCAGCTGGCTGACCTGGAGTTGGAGAAGCACAACAGAAATGTCACACGAGGTTGATATCTGTTCTTGCTCATCAAGTGACTGGAAGGGCTTCATGGAAGCAGCCTGGGAAATGGGAGATGCCCGTGTCTCACACTGCCCTTTAAAGAGATGTGGGACCTTACAGATCTGCTGGAAGGAGAGATTCCAGGGAAGGGAACAAAGCCTGGGTAATGAGAAGAGCAGAGCAATAAGCAAGGGAGTGAACAGGGAAACTCAACAACCTCAAGTCCTCTCTTGCCTCTTCCTATAGGATAGAGCAGCAATACATCCACACAAGGGGCACCACAAAAACTCCTCTTCTTCACACTCAAAGGCCTCCCCTTAAGTGATTTTTTTCAATGGCTCTGGCACAGGTTTCCCAGAGTGGGGGGAGATGCCCCATCCCTGGAAGTGTCCAAGGCCAGGTTGGATGGGGCTTGGAGCAACCTGGGCTAGTGGGAGATGTCCCTGCCCATGGCAGGGGTTTGGAACAAGATGATCTTTAATTTCCCTTCCAACCCAAACCAGTCAATGATTCCAAGAGAAACAGAGGATTTGAAGGCAAAAGCTCCAGCCTGGCCAAAGGAGCTGCTGTGCTGCCCTGGCACAGGGAGTTAACTTGGTGCCAGCGGCTGCAGGAAGCTGAGAGGGTGTGAGCAGCATCAAATTCCTGTGCCAAGCATTGTTGCCAAGCACTGCAGTGACCTGAGTGTTTGCTGGAACAGGCTGTGAGCCATCAGACGGCGAAAGCTGAGCCTTAGGGCCTTGCTAGTTCTTTGTGACTGCTCATAAAGCACGTCCCACCTTATTATCTCTCTGCTAATGCATGAGGCAGGGTTGGGTCTAGGCTGTGTGCAAGGGGGATGCTGAAAGGGACCAAAAATCAGGTACAGAGCAGGAATCTACACTTTGTTTGCACAAAGTAAAGCAAATAGTCATTGATGTTGTGCTTCTTCCAGGCAAATAGCACTCTGACTCTGTGCCTCTCCTCCAGAGCCTGCATCACACCAGGCAGGGAGGGAAAGGGGTAGTGATCCTTTTCACACAATCACAGAATGGTTTGGGTTGGAAGGGACCTTAAAGATCACCTGGTGGACCTAAAAGATCATCTAATAATCTTTTCCCAAATAGCTGATCATATCTTCCCCAGCAGAGCTGCAGACTAAGCTTTTACTCCACAAGGGATAAATATTTCAAAGTAGCTGAAACACTAAGTGTGTATTCAGATTATTCTGTTTTCAAAAGGCACCGAGGAAGACTTGACAGGGATTTATTGTGGCAATTCAGGGACTGGGGACATGGACTGGTGACACTAACATGACATTCCTGCTCTCCAGACAGACTTGCAACGTAAAACTTAAACACTCGTGAATTTGATCCCAGAGCTCAGGCTCAGTTTCCCAAAATGTGGGTGGAGATAACCAGGCCAGACACATTTTGTTGCCCCTGGTTTTCTTCCTGAAGCATTATCTGAAAATCACTTCATCTTTGCAGCTGGACCTGGCTGAGCTGGGATGTGAGAATTAGCCCAGGTTCCCTCTTGGAATGCACAGCAGACACAGACAACAGCTCTTAAGCACTTGTACAATTTTCAGTGCAACTTAAGCACATGAAGGGAGAATTGCTGCTTAGAAAGAGAGTCAGTAAGTAGAGTGAAATGGGAAATAAATCTGAAAGAAAGCAAGATATCTGCTGCTTGGGAGTTGAGTCAGGTTGTCTGGTTGGCTCATCTTCACTTTCAAGGTCCTTCCCTAGAAGATCTTGTTGATCCTCAACATGCAGGGGTTTCCATTGAGGGTCATCAGGGATTTCTGACTTTGCTATTGATGCAGGGAATTGAGGTCTCCCAAAATACTGATATTGGTTGAACCAAAGTGATTTTCTTTCCTTCACAGAAATAGAAAAGCAAGCAAAAAATATCGTATCAGGTTGAGTCATCACTTTGGGTTTGTCTTAAAATTAAACACTTCAAATCAGGTGGCTTTTTCTGCTTATCCCTGCAAATGCTTAGGAAAGGTCAGCTAAAATCACAGACACCTTTGCAATTTAGCACTTCAAAACTTCAATTTGGAAATTAATCAAAAAGTGGTTTTTAACACTCCCAACTTATTTAAGTATGTACTTATTTTTATTTTAATTTTAATTTTTGCCTTTCTCTGAGCAGTTCAAAGGCAGATCTTCAGCAGTACCCTCATCAGCACAGCTCAGGTTGGAGGAGGATGTCTCTCT
>JAWWEE010000040.1:1946120-1959422 GCA_035221455.1 Xenops minutus | reverse complement strand
AGAAAGAAAGAAAGAAAGAAAGAAAGAAAGAAAGAAAGAAAGAAAGAAAGAAAGAAAGAAAGAAAGAAAGAAGGAAAGGAAGAAAGAAAGGAAGAAAGAAAGGAAGAAAGAAAGGAAGAAAGAAAGACATTGTGGTAGCAGACAAAAAATGGACAATTAAATCTCCTCTCACTTCTGGGTGAAGCCTGAAATATTCCTTTTGGAAGATGAAATGCTGATTTAGCCCATCCAATGCCTTTTTTGGGGGGAGAGGGAAGTGCCCGGCTGAGAAAAGCTGACTTTGTGGCCAGTCCTACTGCCATGCGAGGCCAGGGCAGTGAGGGGAGGAGCAGGGATGGTTTCCCAGGGGCTGCAAAGCAGAAACCAGCCCGGGATGGGGATCACACCCCAGCTGTGACCTGGCTCAGCGAAGTTCTCGAGGAGCTTGGAGGTCCCAGTCCAGCTGATAAGGCTCCCAGACTCTGCCAGGCTGAGCACTTGGTGTATCAGAACAGAGCACTGAGTGTTCTTATTCCTTTTGCACTGTCAGCCTGAGGAGCTGGGAGGAATGTGATCCTCCTCCCCCTGTCCTTTTATCAGCACGCTATTACTCTGTAGATTTGTAACTGTCTTGGGTTTGCCTTCGTAATCCTGACCAAACCCATCGGATCTGTGCAGGGAATTATTATTTTAGTTGGGACACTTTGCCTGGCGCTCCTTCCACGAGATGATTCCAGTTATAGGAACAAGAGGAACATATGTTTGGGGGGGGGAATAAAAAGGCACAGTTCTTTCTGAAGTCATGTTTGTCCTGTGTGGTGTTATTGCAGCCCATCTCAGCCACTCACTTGAGGGCTGAGGCAGCTCAGAAACAGGCACAGAGAAATCTTCAGAATTCAGAAGCATAAATGGATGTGTGGAGAGTTACGGGGCAGAGAGGAAGGAATGGCCTCAGGTTGTGCAAGGGGAGGTTCAGGTTGGGTATTAGGAAAAGTGTCTTTGCTGAAAGAGTGAACAGGCAGTGGAAGAGGCTGCCCAGGGTTGTGGTGGAGTCAGCACCATCCTTGGAAGTGTTCAGACAATGGGTAGATGTGGCACTTTGCGTTATGGTTTACAAGGGCATGGAGTGATAGGCAAGGGGGAGTGGCTTTAAATTGAAAGAGGAAAGAATTAGATTGGATATAAGGAAGAAATTCTTTATGGTGGGGGTGGTGAGTCACTGGCACAGGTTTTCCAGAGAAGTTGTGGATGCCCAATCTCTGGAAATGTCCAAGGCCAGGTTGGAGCAACCTGGTCTAGTGGGAGGTGTCCCTGCCCATGGCAGGGGGTTGGAATGAGATGGTCTTTAAGGTCCCTTCCAACCCAAACCATTCTGGTTTAGTGGGCATGGTGGTATTTGGTCATAGGTTGGTCTTGATGATCTTGGAGGTATTTTCCATAATTCTGTGCATAGCCAGGGCTTAGCTCTCTGCTAGGACAAGCCAGCATTAAAGTTCATACCTTCTACTGACCATCCACTCCATCCTTTTGTATCATACCGACTTTGGTGATCCCATTGCCTTGGAATGGCCACAGAGGGGCTCTGGAATGCTTCTCTCTGTGGGATGGAGATGGGTCACACCAGGAACACTCCCTGTATTCAGACCAGCACCAATATGGACCTGCTGGCAGGTGTTTGTCTCCAGCTGGGAAATACTTTTCTGAACACTTTTCCATTTAACGAAGGCGCTACGAGATTTTCAAGGCAGAGCAGCTGTGAAGATTTCTATTAAATCTTTGTGTGCTACAAACTGACTGTCGGGTCACCTCAGGCACACACAGACATCCAGAACGTGGGAATCTGTCAGATGCAGGCACTGGGGAGGAATGCCATGGGAGGGAGGTGGAGAAATTACCTACATGCCATGGAACTGAGTCACCCTGGGGCTGAGTTTACTTATCAGGGGGAACTGGTACATGGTGGAACATTGTTTAAATGTAAAATCCCATCCGTGTCAACGAAGGGGGAGAAGTAAATTATAGGGAGCAGAGGGAGGGGAGGGAGGCTGGCATGTGGGAAGGCAGAGGAATGAAAGGCAGGTTCCACTGTGACCAACAGGAGAGGGCTGGATTTAAGGCAGGAATACTGAGGCTGGGGGAATGGAAAGAGCTTGACAGTGTGGAAAAAGGAAGAGATTAAAGATGTACCTGTGCTCCTGTTAGTATTAGTCCATATTAGCAGTACCTGTGTTCCTGTTACTATTGGCCCATATTAGCAGTGGAGCCCAGGAGCTCCAGATGTGCTTCTCTGAGCAAACAGGTCAGTCCTGACCTTCCTGCCCACCCACCCTGTGCAAACTCAGAGCTGAATTCTGCTTTGGGGTACAAGACAGGACCAAGGACTGAGTTACAGCAAAGTAAGAACCTGATCCTACAAAACCAACAAACAGGATGGACTTCAGCAACGCTCCTTCCCCCTCTCTTCCAGCTCCGCTTTCCAGGCAACATATGGTTGTTGTTCACTGGGTTTTAATCCTGGACTGTGGGTTGGAGGTAACTGAGGGATGAGACCCCTTGTCCTGCAGCAGTGATGAAGAGGATTCTCTTCCTCAGCACTCTCAGAGCTGGCTGAGCGACAGCTCTGCTGACACCTGCCAGCTGTGGGAAGGGTTGGCATTTACTGAGCGTGGGACCTTGCACAACATGTCAGGCAAAACAGCTTTAGCTCCAAAACAAGCAGCTGATATCATCATCAGGTATCCCATAACTCTGTCCTAAGGATGGTGACATTACCCAGAGAAACTCCTCCTGAAAGTGAGTGTCTCTGACTGAAACTGCTCCAGGAAAAGGTCACAGAGACAGCTGCTTTCTCCATTGTCACAAGACTGTGTAGGACTCTGTCTGTGGCAATAACTGAGGCACACGGTGCTTGCTTTGCCTCAGAATTTACTGGCAGGTTCTTCTCCAAGCTTCCCAGACTTACCTGTGTTGTAGAGAGGAAAAGAGATACTACCCAGAGTGGAGGAGGGTTAAGTTAGGCATTATGATGGTAACAAGTCCATGGGACAGGGACTTGTTCAAGGAGAATGAGGGAGGTGGCCACTGCCTTCCTGAGGTTTTTGGAATGAGTGTGGCAGCTCCAGCAGTATCCTGATGGAAAAAGGCAAAGAATACACCCAGCTTCAAAGGGGCAAGTGAAGGGTTCAAGGAACATGAATCTGATCAACATTTCTTCAGTCTTCGGGAAAATAATGGAGCAAGTCCCTCTGTAAGCTATTTCCAGGCACAGGAAGGGAAAAAGGGGACTGTGAACACGATTTACTGAGAACAGACTGTGTTGGGACAAGTTCTTTGATTTCTGTGATGAGCTGGTTGGCTCTACAGACAGACAGGAGCAGCTGATGTCCTCTGCCTCTGCTTGAGCAACACTTCTGCCCTGGTCTCACACCGTGGCTTTATACCCAAACTGGAGAGGTGAGGACTGCATGGGCAGAGAAGGAGGTTTATGCAGAGGATAGAGATGGACTTTGCTCAGAGAAGAATTTCCTCAGGTGAACAGTGAGATGGCAAGAAACAAGTAAAAGGTTACAGAAAAGGAAATTCTGGCTGCATTTAAGGTGCAGTTCCTCACCATGAGCATGACTGACTTGCCACAGCTGCAGAATCTCCTGAGAAACGTTCAGAGCTTGACTAGGTGAGATCTTGTAAACCAGATCAACTTTGAAATACACTCTGCTTCCTTTCAGAGGTTTTCAGAGCTTCTTTCCAGGCTGTGATTGAAGGATGGTCTTGGAAATGCCTCAGTGTGCTCTTATCAATGTCTGTCAGAGACTGGTGCTTTTTCTGCTCTTTGCCAGAGATGCAAAAGTGGTTAAAACCCCCCAGCTATGCCAAGAATGGTACAGGAGGAATCACAGGATTTTATTTCCTTGTCCCTGAAGCCTGGGAATTCCAGCAGCTTCCAGCACAGTACCTGTGTTGTACTGTGATAGTGAACATAATGTATATAAACTCAAATATTTATGGGGGAGAGAAAGATAAAAGAGTCCACTAATGAAACTTTATCCAAAAGGGGTTTAACTTAATCAAAAAGGGAAAGCTTCCAAAAAGGAAACTATAAGAAATGGAAAAAGATGCAAAATCCCTGTAGATAGCACAGTAAATACTCTGAAGGCAACCAACTGGACACTCGGAGGATAAATATCTATCATGTGTTAAAAAGATTTTGCAAAAGACTAAACCTGGATAAATAAGTGGTTAGGAAAAGACTAAAAGTGATCAAAGCAAAAAAACAGTCTTTAAAAAGATCTAAATGAGAAATGAGGGGTAGAAGGAACTCAGTATCTGTAAATTTAAATTGAAACATCAATTAAGTATGCAAAAAAGATTTTAAAAAGCATTTTACTAAAGGAATGAAATATTAATAAAATTTTATTCCTATTTATTGATACAAGACTCTGCCAGGGACTCTGTGGGACTTATAACTGGAGTCAAGGAGATGTACAAGGAAGAGATGGTCACTCTGTGCAGCAGAAGGTTTGGATGAATCCTTCCAATCGTGTTAACTGTGGAGCAGCTTAAAATGGTTCCTACACCAGCATTTATCCTGGGGAAGAAGAGGGAGTGAGTCAATCAAAGGAATGATCCCTAATAGGAAGGTTAGTAAAATAAATTACAAAAAAAATCAATGAAAAGAAAGGAAAACACGATTCAAGAGTTCTAGGGGGATGGGGATACAAAGCTACTGTATTATTAAGCGTGGTGTGCAGCTTGTCACTTCAATCAGGCTTGGCAGCAGGGGAATTAAAAAAATAGCAATTGTGTTGTGAATTTTTGAGAAGGGCACCGTGAAGGACCTGGGAAAATAATGCTGACATGTATTAAACTCTCTGGTGGGGCCTGCAAGGAGGAAGAGCATCCAGAGTCTCAGGGCTAAAGGCAACATTTTGAGGAAAAGGAGACATTCCTTACAGAGAAATTATCCCCCACAAATAACATTTTTGGAAGGATTTTGTGAAGATGTGGTAGAATGATCCAGCTGGCGTAGTGGAAATGGGAGAATTCTCAGCAAGGTCTTCCTACAGAGGGGTCAAAAAAATGAAGTTGTTGTGGGATTGATTGCTCTTGGAGATTATTAATTGATTAAAAGGTAGGAAACAAAGAACTGATTGGTTTTGATGATGGAAAACATTGCCAGGAGGGTCCTGCAGGGTTTTCCACTGGGAGCTGTGCTCTTGAACACACTTGTAAATGATTTGGAAAAGATTGACAATAAAAGAATGATGCAATTTGCTGATGACACAGAATTATTCATGGTAATTGAAACTAATATTCCCATCAGGAGTTGTAGGATCGTCTCAATACCCGACAACAAAGAGACAGGTGAAACGGAGTGTTAGTAAATGCAAAGTAATGCACATGTGGGAAATGCAGCCCTAAATATTTATACACACTGATGGTCTCTGGAGCAGCTATTTCCACTCAGATCTTTGCATCAGACCTCAGGGGAACTGAATGTTAGGAATTACTGGAAGGGAATAATGAACAAAACAGAAAGTAACAGCATGGAGCTGCTGAAATCTGCAGTGTATCCGTGTCTTTTGTATGGACTCATTCCAGTTCCTTTCCTAAAACCACATTTTAGAACCATGAACAGTGGGTGAAGAGCAGAGAAGGTGAGTAGCAAGTGGTTACTCACTGTTATTCACAGCACAGGAACTAAGAAGCATCCAGTAAAATGCCCAGGAGTCAGACTGGAAGAGAAATGAAAGGAAATACTTCGTCACCCGTGCCTGTAATAATGCAATTCCTTCTCTCTGAGTCACCAGGGTGGGATTTATCAGACATAGCTTTCAGAGTGGATTCACCCCACGTGAACTGGGCATCTTTTGTGCTGGAGGCCCCCTCTGAGCTGGGGGCTGAGGCTCTACTCTCACCAGAGAGTCAGGGTTGGCAGGAATGGGATTCACTTCACCCACTATGGAGTTTGCTGTTAGCAGAGATTGTGTCATAACTCATTGTCCACGGGCTGTATTGTCCAGCTCCCTGTACACAGAGCCATGGAGTCACAGAATGGTTTGCTTTGGAAGGGACCTTTAAAGGTCATCCAGTTCCACCCCCTGCCATGGGCAGGGACACCTTCCACTAGCCCAGGTTGCTCCAAGCCCCATCCAACCTACCCTTGGACACTTCCAGGGATCCAGGGGCAGCCACAGCTTCTCTGCCCAACCTGTGCCAGGTCCTGCCCACCCTCACAGTAAAAGATTTCTTCCTTATATTCAACTTAAATCTACCCTTTTTCTGTTTAAAACTGTTGTCCTTGTCCTGTATGCCCTGGTAAAAAGTGTTATTCCATCTTACAACCCCTTTCATGTACTGAAAGGCCACAACAAGGTCTCCCTGGAGCCTTTGCTTCTCCAGGCTGGACAACCCAAAATGCTCTCAGCTTGTCTTCAAAGCAGAGGTACTCCAGCCCTCAGGGCATCTTTTTGGCCATCTCAGGGCTTGCTCTGAGCAAACAGAGCTCAAACATAATGGATAGGAGCTACAGGAGGAGCATAAAAGTCAGGCACAGGTCCCATTTCCCAGGAATTGTCACGATGACAGCCATATCCAACACCCCCAAGCCACTAGGGAAAAAAGCAAAGCTGAAAAGTGCTACTTCTTCTCCCTTTTTTTCCCACCAGGTTGACCTCAAAGGGCAACATGCTCCACTCTGCCTGGTTTACAGGCAGATAAGAGCCACATCCTGGCTCTGGGTGGATGAAGGGGAAGATAAGTTGCTTTCATGGATGTGTCTGGGAAAAGGATAAATTATCTCCTTTCTGGGCTCTTTGTTGCTCCTTGCCCTGTCCAGGGCTGTATCTCTGGCAGAGCAAACACGGAACAGAGTGAAATGCTGTCCATCACAGAGGGCCATTGCTCTGTGACTGGGCTGCACACTCTGTTCTGATGGCAAATGTCAGGAGAAAATGGATGGAGATGGGAAACACAGGAGAAGAGAGTCAGTGGTTTTCTGCTGCCTCTGATAGCGGTGGTGGAGGGGGACAGTGACAAATGGTGCTCATAGGACAGAAGCATCAATGAGATAAGGAAACCTGGTGCTCCTGCAAACAGGTGTCTTTCCTAAAAAACACATCTGCCTATTTTTGTCACGGGCCAGGCCTTGCCTTCCTCCAGCTTTTGATTCTGTCAGCCAGAGTGGGCAAGTGGACAAAGCAATAGGTTGCCAGGATACCTGGGTTCATCTGCTTCTACCCACTCCTGTCTACTGATTCCTCCTGGGTACGGCATTGTTTCCTTTTCAATCCTTCTTCCCTCTTCTCAGATATGGACAACATTTTTTCTAAGTCTCTTAAAGCTTTCTGGGAGCAAGCTTTGCTTTTATTATGCTTTCATATACAATGAAAACATACCCTCTCTCAGGCTACTACACATTCCAGCCTTATGAATAGGATTAGTTAGACAAGAAATGCACAATAAATAGCAAACTCCAGTTCAAATGGCTGTCAGAGTTTCCTTCCTCCGACTTGCTCAGCCTGAAACCTAAATCTTTCTTTTCCCAGAGCCTTCCTTTCACCTCCCATATTCCTGGGCGAGGCAGAGGATCATTAGTTGCTGTAAGTCAGAGCTCAGCAGCCTTTTATCAGGGCAGCAGTGACAGAAGCTGTGCCAGCCCTTGTGCTCCTCGCTGTCCCCTCTGAGCCCACATGCCCACGGTGCTGAGAGATTGGTGATGAGGATCAGCAGTTGTGGGTTCCTGTGTGCACCTGGGTTGGCACAGGCTGTGTCTCAAAAGCCAAGCTCTCAGCAGTTGGGATGCCTTAACCCAGACCAGTCCTCTGCCCATGTCAGCAATGGAAATAACCCAGAAAGTGCAGGCTGGAGTTAAAACTCCAAGTGCCTTTATGCCTTGTGCTTTTCATCCTATGGATCAGGTGGGGGTTGTATCTGCACATCCCAGGTGAGCTTTCTCACCAGGAGAAATGTATGAGTGGTCTGGGAGCCAGCCCTGGCAATCCCTATGTGTTAAGATCACAACAAATATGGGCAGTTCATCACTGCAGATCAAGTGATGGGTTAATGAAAAAGGTTTGACTCGTTTATAACATCAGAGCTTATAATAGTGACCCCACCCTTCCTCGTATTTCTTTTTTTTTGGGGAATGACTTCCTCCAAGAATAAAGCATTCCTGAACACAGGTCCTCCCAGTAGCCCTGGGAAGGATGTGTCCCTGTGAAAGGCTTTTTGTCCTCTGTGTAGTTCTTTCTGAGCCTTAAAAGTGCTTTTAACCAGCTCCTGACAAAACCTCAGATGAGAAAGATTTATGCCAATGGGCTTGTGCTCGACCTCCTCATCCAATCTGCTGAAAAAGCACATTTGTAAGACCAACTGGCATAAAGTTGCCTTTCTAAAAAACAAACAAACACCTTGAAAAGAATATTCTGCCTTGTTTTTCCTGGCAGGTGTCTCCAAGGGCTTGCACTACAAAAAACTTATAAGTTCTGAAGAAAAAGTGCTTTTAAATTTGGCAGGACACTGGTAAGAGTTTTGCTTTCACTAAATTCAGACTCCTTCACCTGATCTGATCATGCCTCCTGCCTTAATATTTGGAGGAGAGGAACAGACACTTGCAGGGATCAGCTCACCCACAAAGGTTTTTCTGTCTCTTGTAGTAGAAGGTGAATTGAATTCTGGAGTTGCCCATTTTGCTCTGTGCAGGGAGCCCAAAGGATTGCCTTATTGGCCAGGTAAAATCCCTGAAATCTGTTTTAGAGACAGCATTGGGAGAAGCAGATCTGTCAGGTACAGAGCAGTTTGCTCTTGGCTCGAATTTTGGTAGGAGCCAGCTCACAGGACCACACACCAAAGCATTGAGAGGGACCTCATGGATTGTCTCTGCTCCTTGTGGCACTATTAAGTCAAGATGTTGATTATGAAATAGAAGCACTGTGAATGCTCTGAGCTTCCTGAAAAAGGGACATCATTAAGTGCAAAGGCAGCAAAGGTTGTCATGCAAGGTCACCAATTCATCTGGAGGTGATCTTGGTATTTAGCAATGACCAGCAAGAGAAACATCCACACCACCAGGAGCTAATGAATCACTAAAATTGGAAAAGACCCCTAAGACCATCGAGTCCAAGTGATAACCCAGCACCCCCAAGAAAGGACAACACATCACCTACTTGGAGGATGAAGTGGAGGTTCACTGGCATGTTTTATTCAGCCCTTTCTGAGGTGTATTCCTACTGGAGCCAAGGGGAACTAAGAGCCTGATGTCCCTGGGATATTTGGGAAACAGGAACTGCTGGTTGGTCAGCCCAGCACAGATGCTTTTCAAGAGGAGATGCCGACAGCCTTGCCTACACTTGGAAAAATAGACTTTATCTACACAGCTTATGGAAATAGGCTTAAAGAAATGGAACAGAGAGGAGGTCACTCAGCTCAGTGCAGCAAAAGGAGCACAAACACCCTGAGCAGAACGAGGTGCCCATTAAAGAGAGTGGTAATAACTCTGCTGAGCTCTCTTACACCTCTGTGAGGCACAGGGAGGTGTTTAGGAGGGTATAGATCCAGCCCAGAAGGAATTTTATCTTCCAGCTAAGCTGTTTTGCAGGGTACCATCCTCCAGGAGGAGGAAAATGTGGCATCCTGGCAATGATGTTGAGTCAGCACTGCATTATGAGCAGGAGCAGAAGCAGCTGAGATGTTCAGGCTGTGTCTGCTGCCCAGACAGCTGCCTGCTTGCCCCAGGAGAAGATGCCAAGACAGGTTTAGATATCTGTACACTCATACTCATGGATTCAGCTTGCCTGAGTAGGTTTTTGTGTGTGTAGACAACTCTGAATGACCTCAAGGTTTCCTACAATTTGGGAGCTGCTGAGCTAAGCCCTTTCAGTGGCCCCAGGTCCCTGGAATATCTTTGAAGCTGCCAAGGGAAATCAATGGAAACAGCCAAGTGGTGGAGCCAGACTTCTGCTTGAAATAGGGTTTTGCCACTGGGACTTGAGGCTGAAAAAGGCTTTAAGTATTGAGCTTGTCATGCTCATGTTAAAAGTCTGTCTTGAGAAGGGACCACTTTCTCAGGCCCGAGTCCATTTCCTCTGGGTGTTTGTTCTTCAACCAGTCCCCTTGATCAGAAAGGCTCCACCTGGGGCTTCTCAGGCACCTTCTGATCTTCTTTGTCCCACTGGAAGTGGAGCTGTGATCCATAGGATGGAGCTTGGTCTTTATGTAGCAGGGATGGAATCCATTATTTCCTTTGAAAATGATGACTCTGCCTTTCAGCTGACATTGGAACTGGACTGTCCCTGACTTCAAAAGAATCAGAGGATCTCTTATCAAACATCTTCAAAAGCTGTGAAAGGAAGACTGGGAAATGCCAGCCAGTTTCCTCTGTTTTTGTAGTAACTTGTTTATGTTTCTCGAGTTCTCCTCTGAAAAAGCAGTTGGCTTGAATTTATATGCAGCGTGTTTGGTTTTTGCAATTCGTGTGTATGTGCACTTTATTTGATTCCCAGAGGTTACCTCAGACTTGTTTTCTCAGAAAGGATTGAATTGTTTCTTTTACTGTTTTTCTTCATTACTATGTTTGTCTGGTGCAAGTTCTCATTTCTTGCTTTGCTGCAAGCAAGTGCTTAATAAAAAAATAATTAAAAAATAGCAAACCCACGCCTTCTATTTCCTTCTTTTGAAGAAAAGCAACAGAAATGACGCAGAATTGAGGAGAAAACTGAGAATGGCTGTGATATCACAGGGTAGGGATGGAGGAAGGGAGCTGTGTATGTCGACTCAGTGCCAATGTTGCAGTGCAAGGGAGGAGCTGCAGGAATATGGACCCCCCATCTCCTTTTACATCACATCAGCCTTCAGTTCCAGCTAGTTGGGTCACTGTATTTACAGAGAGGCTGGCAGAGGATGAGACCCTGGGCATCCTCCTTGCTAAAATCTGCACCTGAGTGACAGCAGAGATGTCTCTGGCTCTGTCTCTCCAATCCCTTTCTTGGTGCTGCAGCTCTTCTCTCTGGGAACCACCAAGGATGGGCTGAGGATGGACAGGATCAGGTTTGGCAGGGGAAGGAAGGAAGACACACATAACCACAACCCTCCTGTCCTCTGTCAACATCACACAGTTCTTTCCAAATCTTGAAGGAGAGGTTGTGTCACTGGCATGTCCCTTCTGAACCAAGGACCAGCTGCACCTGGGGAAGACTGAGCACTGGGAGGCCAGTTCTCCTTGCTGGGCTACAAGGGAGTTGCACAGGAAAAGAGAAATGCAGGTGGCATGTCCCTTCATGTCAGAGAAGCCCTGAAGAGTGCAGGTGTTGGAGGGGGGGCTCATCCTCCAGGAGACACTGGTGAGACAGCAAGATGTTGGTGGGAATCTCTGCACAGCAAGAGCTGCCAACCAGATCAGGGGAGACACAAAAGGCAATGCTGGACACTGAAATAGCTGAATGGAAAATGAGACAAACTAGATAAATGGGAATAATGAAAGAGTGGAGAGAGAGGAGGGAACATGGAGCAAAGAGGGAGGTTCCAGACACACCTCTGATGAAAGAACTGCTTTTCAGCACCTGTGAGGTCTGCCACTTCCTGGTGAGGGTGTAGGGAGCTCTTTTCTCCTCTTATCACTGCCTTTTCCCCATATTGTTAGTTCCCAGAGGGAAACTTTCCAGCTTTTCACCATTTATCCCGATTCATTTGCTGCGTGTGGAAACTTCACCAATCACAACTGACCCAAAAGAGTCACCACCTCTCAGCCTCTGCCTTTGTTTTTGGGCCAACCAACCCTGCAAATGGCACTGTGGTGATACCAGGGCTCCAGAGTGGCACAATGAAGTGCCATGGAAAGCAGTGTATCCCACTCCTCATCATCAGCCTCGTCCCACAGTCTTTCCCAATAGTTTCTTCATCTGGGATCACGTATCCCTGAGAAGCTCTTAGGGTGGGCTGCTCTCCTCATTTGGGTTTTGTGCTATTCTACAGTTTGGGGATGAAGGAGAGGGTCCAACCACAGAAACTCCACGGGGAAGTCCTCAATCCAGTTTGATGGGCCAACCAGGCTGAGGGGATAGAGAAGGGAACCCTGCAAGAACATTCTTGGAGTTTTATTCATAGAGTGGTTTGGGTTGGGAGGGAATTTCAGAGATCATCTCATCCAACTCCCCTGCCATGAGCAGGGACCCTCCCACTAGCCCAGGTTGCTCCAAGCCTCATCCAACCTGGTCTTGGACACTTCCAGGGATGGGGTAACCCCCACTCTCCTTAAATCTAGTCTGACTCTAAGCTCTTCTAGTTTCAAATCATTATCCCTTGTCCTATCACTTCAGCCTCTGTTAAAAAGTCTTTTCCCATCTTTGCAAACAAAAACATCATCCCAGCCACAGCTTTTTAATTTTTTAACTTTAAATTTTTAACACCTCCCTACCTCTGAAGTTATCTCCCTAAACCTTTCAGTTAGAGAATTTAACATTTTGGTGAAAAATCTTTATGTTTGTTTGTTTGTTTGATTTTGGTTTGTTTTGTCCCCCCCCTCCCTTCTGGGGCTCTTGCAAAACAAACAAACAAGCAAACCCACTGTAACAAAACACTTCCACCGACAAAACAAACAAAAATCTGGTCACTTGAAAAGCATCCAAGCATATTCCAAGGAAAATATCACTTAAACCCCTGGCTTCTTTTTGACAAAATTTTAGAAGGAAGAAAAAACTTACTCCCTGAGCAAGTGCTGTCCAGAGCTCTGAGTGCAAGGGGTTGAAAGGCAACAGGAAACCTTCAGAGATAAAGGTCACCCAGACCCCCCATGGAGGGAATCACATTTCGGGGAGCTGTAAGATTTATGTTGCTCTGAAGTCTTGCAAGGATTTAGTAAGTGACTTTCTCGGTCTGTTCCACAGCTCACACAATTCTTAGAATATCCATTTTTGTGTCCCCTACATTCCCATCCCAATTCCAAAGAGAAAACTTAATTTGCAATTCTTAAGAATAGGGGTGAGGGGAGATCTTGGGGTTCTGGTGGGGCACAAGGCTTGTGAGGAGCAAAGAAGTTCAGGACAGGGGCTGAGAGAAGGAATTACCATCAAAATAGGGGGGAGTGATGCATCTTTCTGAAGTGCTTTTGAGGGTGCACCAACTCAGGGAGTAAAACCCTTCCTCTCTTTTGGCCTTCCAGTAATTAAAGGGGGTTGTAAAAAAGAGGAAGAGTGACTTTTTATGCGTGCAGATAGTGATAGGACAGGGGGAAGGGTTTTAAACTGAAAGAGGGCAGGTTTAGATTAGATATCAGGAAGAAATTCATCCCTGTGAGGGTGGGCAGGCTCTGGCACAGGTTGCCCAGAGAAG
>JAWWEE010000040.1:1911009-1946020 GCA_035221455.1 Xenops minutus | reverse complement strand
GGAAGAGTCCCAGGCCAGGTTGGACAGGGCTTGGGACAACCTGGGCTAGTGGAAGTGTCCCTGCCCATGGCAGGGGGTGGAACTGGATGGTCTTTTAGTTCCCTTCCAACCCAAACCATTCTACGATTCTAGAATCTGTGATCCTGGACTAATAAATGTTCTCCCACACAGACAAAGGGTAGGTAGGGTGAAAACTGGGTGTCACCTCTCTCATTTGAGGTCCCAGACTTGATCAGAGTAAATGCCAATTAATCAACTCTCCATCACTCAGCCTTTACTCCCTCCCTGGAGATCTCTCCTCGCCATGAGCCCCTCCAGTTTTAACGTGGCTGAGCCATGAGGATGTCAGGTAGGAGAGACTTTCACAGCCATTCTTTCAGCCTGAACAAACCACTCCTGGGGTGTCCTGAGTTAATCTGTTTTCAGCCCATGCCTCATTTTCCCTCAGCGTGGTGCCAGGATGACAGGAGGAATCTCTCTGCAGAAAAACTGCCAATTCTTCCCCTGCATATTTATCTGCCTGTGGCAGTTGCCTGATGATTTATTTCTCGTTTGGAAGGGTTGGCACCACAATAAACCACACCCAGTTATCTTTGGGTTTGCAGCAACTGGATGCACCCCCTTTCCCCCTCCTTGCCAGTGAATTAAAACCACACCATCTTCTGATGCACAAATTGCTCTGTCAGATATAATGATTTCTATCCCAGCTCTTAATTTGCTTAATATGTTAAGGCTGGTGTCAAATTCACTACTACTCTGATACTCAGTCAATTGCTCATGTTCAAGCAAAGTGGGTGTAAATTGATAATCTTCCTGATTAACTTGCTGGGACAGTCTGCAGAGCTGAGGCACTGGGGAATCAGGCTCAAAGCTTAATTTTCTGCACAAATTCAGCTTCTACATGCTGTCAGATGATACTGTGATAGTTCATCAGGTTAGATTCTGGCTTTTTGGCACGTCTGCTGGGTTTGGATTGTGACAAGCAGGGAAGGTGCTGAGTGCTTTGCTAGATGAAGGCTCAGTTCATGGGAAAACACCCCTTCCCTCTGGAGATGTGAAGGAAGAATTCTCCCAGAGGCTAATCATATACACAGAGCTTAAGCATAACACTTCATCAGATTCTCTAAAGGTACCCCAGGGAGAAATCTGGGACCAGTCTTTAAGGATTGTTCATAAAAACAGCTTTACTTAATGACAGTCACTGCTATTCCCTCTCTCTCCAGAGATTTCCCCTGCAAGGTTGGCATCCTCATTCAGGGCTGCCAGCTTGGACACAGCAGGATTCTAGCAGTGCTGCAACCACTGAAAGAAACCCCTCTGGCTCTTTTGCTGCTCTCTGCTCCATGAAGGCAGGTCTTCTGCCTCCACAGGGCAGAAATCAAGGATCTAGCAGATAATGACCCTATCCAGGGCAAAATACATGTGGAATTCAACCCTTGAGTGAGGTATTCTGTCCCCATCCAGCAGTGACTCCATCAAACAGCTGCTGATAAATCTGGGTGGAAAAATCAGCATTTATTTCTCTGTTATAGATAGTGGCTTTTGGTTTAAGAGCCAGAAGAATCAGGTTTGTGCTTCTTGGAGATGACTTGCCCAGGAACACTGTGTTGACACACCACTACTCAGCAGTCATGACAATCATTTTGTGTTGACCCCACACTCTGAGTGGTCACAATCCGAGGTGTGGGAATAGTAACACTGTCCTTAAACAATATTCCTATAGCTCCAGACATCCCTTTTGGAACATCTGTGATGACCTTTTTTTAATTTTTTTTTAATAGTAGGAGAGTATTTCATAGAATCATAGAATCATTTAGGTTGGAAGGGACCTTTAAGATCATCGAGTCCAGCTGTTTGCACATCACTTGATGAAAATCAACCAGTGCCACCAGAGCAATGTTGTCACCGAGGGGATTCAAACAAACTAAAGAGCCTTCCATCCTGGATTTGGGAGGATTTTTAACATGGGAAGGTGGAAAAGGCTGCCCTCGCGTGGTAGTTTTGACGAAACATCCCTTTCTAACATCTGGCTTTCCCAAGTTTAAGGGGATTCCCAGGGAAAGATAAACTCTTGAGGGACGTTCCCTGGGTCATATTTGCTTTCACAGCAGGGACATTGAGGGATTGAAGAGGTGAGTGAAGGGATATTCTTTTCCCAAACTTCACACAGTTGCTGTCTAGGAAAGAAACACATCTCCTATTTAGCATTAGTAAAAGAAAAGTAAATAAATCCTAACAATCCTCATCCCCCCTCACCAAACCAACAACACGAACAAAACCAAATGCCACAACATAAATGAATAAACAACCCAACAGAAAACCAGCCAACCAAAAACACACGGGAAGAGTTTCACAAAGCAAAGCAAGATCACATCTCAGCAGGTGCCTGTGGTGAGGAAACTTGCTCAGGTCACAAGTACAGCCTTGTGTTCCCAAAGATGTTGAACCTTCTGAGCAACATCTGCCTTTGCTGTCACCTTGTCATGTGCTGATGTACCAGGTGTCCAGGTTGGTCAGCAGGTATCAAAGGAACCATCAGGGCTCTGGGACCAATTTATCCCCTGTCCCTGGAATGAGTTTTGAGCTGTAGGACTTCCTTCCAGGAGTTATTCTTTCCCCTGAGTCCCCTGAAAAAGTGTTAAACTGTGTTTCCATCCACTCCAATGGGCCAGGGCTGGGTAAAGGCACTGTCATTGTCTGTCCTATAATTCTGTCTGTCAGTGCCTGTGCTCTCTGCATTTGACAACATCTGGGTGGGCAGTGAGGAAGAATTCCTCATGGTGCTGATGGAGTTTGTTGGTGCCACCTTCTTCCCACTTGCACTGAGGAGGGCAGACTGCTCTCTTGAAAACAGACATAAGAAAAACCTCCAAAATCCATAGAGCCACAGAATGGTTTGGGTTGGGATGGACCTTAAAGATATCTAATTCCATCTTCCTGCCATGGGCAGGAGCACCTTCAAAGCTCCATCTCAAAGCCACATCCAAGCTGGCCTTGGACACTTCCAGGGGTGGGGCAGACACAGTTTCTTTGAGCAACCTGTGCCAGGGACTTCCCACCCTGAGGGAAAATGCTCTCAAAGAGCTCTAGTTTGGAGAAGACTCATCTGTGATTCCCCCTCTGCAGAAGCCCAGGTCAGAGAGAGCTTGGGTTGGTCCCAGATGGACCATCCGGGTGGCTGCAGTGTTGGCATCTTTAGCTGCCTGAGTGTCTGGTGTTACCTCCTGGGGTCATGAGCAGAGAGAAGCCAGCCCAGATTCCCTCTCCACATTCATAATAACCCTGTCTCCATGACTGACACCTGACCAGGGCAGGTACTCCTGGCAGTGTGACTGAGCAGCTCTCTGTCCCCACCACGAAGATGCTCACAACATCCCCAGGCAGTGTTTTGACAGCTTCCTTATCAAGGTGGGACAGGTTTTATCCCCTCCTTAGCATCCCCCCTCCTGCCACACTTTCTTTCCCCAGGGATACCTTTAAATTTCATCCCTGTACCTCCAGAACAGCAGTTCATTACCATAGGAGGTGCTGTCAGAGGGGCAGCCACTCCTGCCTCTAACCCATAGCACCTTATATGCTGATGAATTTTGTCCTCTCCTTGGTCACAATCCCAGACTGGGAAGCTGTAAGGAGGGATCTCAGCTGCTTCTTACACAGCCAGTACCTGTGTTCCTTTACAGAGGTGCCTGGTGGTGGTAGAGGGATGAACAAACAGCACATGGACCCTTCTGTGTAAGACTCTTGGCTGGCTGATCTGCGTGATGAGGAGAAAACATCAGTTCTCCTCTGTAGAAATGGAGACTCAACCAGGGAAGATCCATTGCACATCTGGAGAAGGCATGAGAGTCCTTAGAACAGGCAGACAGGAGCAGACCCAGTCCAGGTCTCCACTGGTTACCCAGGTATGTTCATAAGAGAAGCACAATAACATCTTCATTTCACACAGGAGGGAAACTGAGGCCTGGGGAAGGAAAGGCTGCCCCAAGAGCTGGGAGGAAAACAAATGAACCCTGAGGTGCTTGTTTGAAGATGTAGTAACTATTGATTTTTGTTGAGTTTATCGGGTTCCTTTCACTAAACAACCCATGCAAATCTTCATTGCAGAAAGCTTATTTAGTAAGCTTTTTAAACAACCCAGCATGGCAAAACCCATGTGAAAAACACCTCCATTTTCCCAGGGATCTGCTCTAAACCCCCCATTTTTCAGTCACTTTTACATCATTAAACTAATTTACATGTGGACTCACAACCAGCTGGGAGGGTACACCATATCCTCTCAGTTCCATGGCATTAGAGTGACACTAAATAAGAGCATAAGTGACATAAATAAGAGCTGGAAATGCGTTCATGGTCTGAGTAATATTCCCTGAGGGAATGGCTGGAGCTGTGTCAGAGGAGGTTTAGGCTGGATATCAGGAAAAGGATTTTCACCAGAGGGTGGTGGGCACTGACCAGGCTCCCCAGGGCAGTGGGCACAGCACTGAGGCTGCCAGAGCTCCAGGAGGGTTTGGACAACACTCTCAGGGACATGGGGGGATTCCTGGGGTTGTCCTGCACAGGGGCAGGAGCTGGACTCAATCCTGGTATGTCCCAACTCAGGATATTTTGTGATTCTATGACTGCCAGAATAACTCATCTCACTAAACTTGTTTTGTGGAAGGAATTTTCCCCTTCCTCTTGCCCAGGAGTTGATCCTGCACAGTTTAGTGCCCCATATTCTGGGAGCCCACACTACACACCACCCTTGCCAAGGCCAAATCACTCTTTCCCCCTGTTTGCCATCGATGTTTTACAATTCAAACCTCTGTCTTTTGAATTCTTTCTGCATTTCCAGTGCTTTCCCTGCTGACTGTGAACCTGTAATTAAGAGTTAACACAGATCATGGACAGCTCAGCCTTTCTCCACTGCGATGCTCCCGGCACTGGATGTGCCTCTCTTCATCAAGTTTGGAGAGAGGGACGGCACCAAACAGTCCTTGAGGGATGCTGAGGGGATTTCATTCACTCAAACCGAGCTGCCTTTGAGATCGCTGTGGTTTTGGGAACTGGGCACTTTGCATTGCAGAGCACAGCCAGCTGAGGGCAGGAGAAGCCCATGAGTGAGACTGGGCTCAGTATTCTCCAGTGAGAAGGAGGAGGGGGAGATGGGGGAAGGAATAGAGCAGCACTGCCTCGACCAGAGCCTCCTACATTGATTCCCTCTATTTTATATCTCCACGACTGAGACTGGTCCCAGAAGAAGTCCTTGATGGAGACTGGGATGGGGGATGGTGGAATGGAACACTCCAGAGCTGGAACGATGCAAGAGAAGGGGTTGTTGGGGTTTTGCACTGCACAGTCACTGCAGAATCACACAATGGTTTGGGTTGGAAGGGACCTTAAAGACCACTCAGTTCCAACTCCCTACCAAGGGCAGGGACATCTTTCACTAGCCCAGGTTGCTCCAAGCCCTGTCCAACCTGGCCTTGGACACTTCCAGGGATGAGGCAGCCACAGCTTCTCTGGGCAACCTGTGCCAGGACCTCACCAGCCTCGAGCATGAAGAGGAGTCCCTAAGACCCTCAAAAGTCCCCAAAGACCCTGGGATGGAATAGCCATGCTGATGGACTCAAGCTGGTTGGTGGAACCACCACACCCCAGAAACTGGTGGATGAGGAGCTTTCTTCAGTCAGGCAGATGGAACAGGATGTCTTTGCCTCTCCTATTCCTGATGGAAAGATCCTGTCCAGGCGATGAGGAAGGTTTTGTGATGGGCAATAACTGTCACTGGTCGGGTTTCTGTGTTCTTTTCCATTCCTAAGATGGAGTACAAGAAAGGTGCTCAAAATTTGGCTTGTACCCTTAATTTTAAGGGTTTTGGATTTCTCTCAGTATCTTTCTGTTAGACTAATTTTTTGTCTTCAAAATTGTTTTCCCAAGTCACATTGTCCTTGAGCTTCATTCCAGTATGTTTGCAGGAGTCTCATAGCTACTTTCTCTGAGTATTTTCACCATAGCAGGAAGGGACAGCATTTTGAATCTCTGACAAAAATTGGGCTTTCTCCTAACTCCGATGCTGGGACTGGTGTTAATTAAGAACTGAACCCAAAATGAAAGGGGATTAAATAGTTTAACCCCAAATCTCATTTTGCAACAAGTGTTCACCATTCATCTTATGTGCTCTTGCAAGAGTGTGTTCTCTTGGAAATGTCATATTTTCTGTGCTTCAAACAGCATTCGTCTTTGCTAATTTTACTTACCTAAAAGTTAAGCAGGTACATTTTAACTGATTACAAAATTTCCTTCAGAGAGTGAATTGAATTTTGCATTGACTGAGCCACATCATCCCTCCTATTACACCGAAGTGTTGAAATGATGTTTGATTTTGGCTACAAACAAAAAAACAAACAAACAAACAAAAAAGACAAAAACCAACCCCCAATTGTTATATCTATATATTAGAAAACTGGTTATGTAGGAAGAACTCATTTTGGGTTTGAATCAAATACAAAGGCAAACTGCAATACTAATATAACCATAGCAACGCAATAATATGTGCTTGAAATGATCTGTCTGGTCAAAGAGAGCAGAATATCTGAATGTCTCAGCTAGAAGGGCAAAGAAATGACTATGAAAAATAATATATGAAGTATGTTTTAAGAGAGGTGGCTGTTGGGAACTTTCTGGGATGATGTTTCCAAATGCCCTGAGGACAAAACCTTGGTGGGGGAAAACTGCACAGATTCCAACTCTTGATTTCAACTGCGATTTCCTGTGATGAATTGTAGCATGGCTGGCCTGAGTTACAGCTGGAACAAGATGTGCTGGTCAGATTCTTTTAACGTGTCTCTCTGTCTGATGGACAACATCCCACCCAGCAGCCAAGCTGCTGAGCACTGGGATGTTTCTGAGCTTTGCTCAGCAATCAGGCTTGGAAACCTCCCCACATTCTACAATGGAGTTTTTTCCCCACAAATCATAGAATCATAGAATGGTTTTGTGGGGAGGGACCTTAAAGATTATCCAGTTCCACCCCCTGCCATTGGTAGGGACACCTTCCACTAGCCCAGGTTGTTCCAAACCCCATCCAGCCTGGCCTTGGACACTTCCAGGGATGGGACAGCCACAGCTTCTCTGGGCAAAACCTATTCCAGGGCCTTGCCACACTCATAGTAAGGAATTTCTTCCTAATATCTGCTATAAATCTACTCCCAAAATCTCTTTGCTTTTGGTCACCAAGAGCCACTGTTTCAGGGTATCTCCCAGCAGGGCTCTGCCCAAATGATCCTGGTCTCCTCCCATCTTACAATGCCCACGGCCAAACCTCGTGCCAGAACTTTTCACATAAAATAGCCCTGCAAAACCCCAGTGGTGCCTTTTTTCCTGGGGATCCAGAGCTGTATCCTCAAAACCCCTCTGCCATCCAGCACCCAGGGCTGTCTCTCTTTAGGAACAGCACATGCAGATGCAACACCCTGCAGCAGGTTAACACTTGTAACACAGACCCAAACACCTCTGAAAATCACCCAAACCAGGGCTCTGGAGCTGCCTGCCAACACTTCAAGCACTGCTTGCACTGAGCCCGGGTGATGTACAGGCAGGGAAAAGGCCATCTGCATATTCTGAATGTCCCTTATTAGTTAAATCACCTCTAGCAAATAATTTGCCTTCTCTGTTAGTACAACACAGCTAATTCTCCTCTCCTTGCCCCAGGGAGGCAGCAGCAGTGCCTGTTAGTGCTACAAGACTGGTCTCCAGTCCTGGAAATCCTGGGCTTCAGTAAAGGATTCAGCCTAATTGCTGCAGAATGGGTTAAAAAGCTACTGCATAATGTATAAAAAACCACTTCTTTCCACTCTGAAAGTCTCTTCGAGGGTGCAAGGAGGTGATTTCTTAGAGCAGAGAGCCTGGTCATTCAGCAAGTGAAAGATCTGCACAGCTGATACCCAGGACAAAGGGAGAAACACATGTGAGTGTTTAAAACTGGGCAATTAAACATTGCCCTGATGGAGGGCAGAGGAGAAAGGAGAGAATAGGGACCAGGTGGATTCTCCTCTCAGGAAAGAAAGCCTGGATATCTCTCTTACACAGATCCTCTTGTCCCAAGCCAGGATGTGGGTAAGCCCTGGCACAAGGATGCTCCAGGCAAAGCCACTGGGATGTGGGAGGTCAGAGAGCAAGGTCTGAACGTGGTTGGGGTTTGGGGGCTGAGCCTGCAGGCAAAGGGCAAACTGCTCAGATTAGAAACAAAGGCAGAACTTTATTCCTTTTTAGGATTCACTTAAAAAAAATCGAATTAAAAAGAAAAACCGAAGAACAAAAGAGCAAGGAAAGAACGCCTGCAACACAACATGCAAGTCTGCCTCTGTTTAGGGCCTGGCTGGAGATGAAACCCGAATGTTTTTGAATTAGAATAAAAACAACAAAGTGAAGGACATTGTGTTTTGATGGGTTTCATTTTATCCTTTGATAATTTTTCATTTGTATCCCGCAATGGCATTTCATTTTGGTCTCTGCCTGACTGCACATTTTATTCTGGAGCTTGATTTCACTCTATTACTGCATACATCAGTGGCTCCTGAGATTCAGTAACTTGGTCCTGCTCCTTAGCAAATAGACATGTCTGTGCTGTGCTTTGCTGTAGATACTTTTACAAACCATTTCCCCATTGTGCAGGCTCATAAATATTCCTCTGGCATGGCCTTTTCTTCTGTATGGAAAAAAACAGCCAACAGCAGTGAAACTGAGAGTCAGTAAAAACTAAGCAATTTGTCAGTGGCATCTTTGGACAATTAAAAAAACTCTGTGTCTCTCCTTGGTTTTTTCCTGTCCTCAAGAAGAATAAAGAAAAACAGAGGTGAGAGGAAATGTACCAGCTGTTCGTCTAACTTAATTAAAATCCAGGAATAGGGGGGAAAATGAAGGAGAATTGGCATCTTTTAACACTGGGTCTTCTAAAAGCAGTAAACAACTCATATTGAGAATAGCTGGGCGTAACAGGGGCATAGAAGGTCTCGGCTTTGAGCAGAGGGAATGGTTTAGATAATATTGACAAGTCCCTTTAAGCTCTGTTTGCTGATCTATTCATTGCTGAGGTTTGGAGAGGGGGTGAAGCTGTCCCCAAACTTGACCTCAGTGCTCCTTATCTCAGTGAACCCACCAGAAAAATGAAGATACTCCTTCTTCCTGACACAAGGAGTTAGTCAGGAGTCAAACACCTGTGCCCTCTTCCCAAGAGGAGATGCTGAAATGGGTGTGTTGGATGCACAGCACTGGTTGGGTGCACAGGAAGAGGAGAAGATTTGCAGATGCTTTCTGTTCCCCAGATTTCACTTTCTCTCTCACATTATTATTGAGACCCCATTCAGAGGCATCCATACATCCAGCTCTGGGGTCCCCAACACGAGAAAGTCTTGGACCTTTCGAAACAAGCCCAGAGGGCACCATTAAACTGATCACAGGGCTGGAGCAACTCTACTATGAAGTCAGGCTGGGAGAGCTGGGGGTGTTCACCTGGAGAAAGAAAGGCTTGGGGGAGACCTGAGAGCCCCTTCCAGTGCCTAAAGAGGCTCCAGGAGAGCTGGAGGGGGACTTGGGACAAGGGCATAGAGTGACAGGAGAAGGGGAAGCTGTGGCTGTCCCATCCCTGGAAGCGTCCAAGGCCAGGTTGGATGGGGTTGGGAGCAACCTGGGACAGTGAAAGGTGACCTTGCCTATGGCAGGGAGGTTGGGGTGATATATGAGGTCCCTCCCAATCCAAACCATTCTGTGGTTCCAGTTCTTTAACTTCGCTGGCCTGTCCTGTGATATGGAGAACTTCTGAGGTTGTAGATCCATCAGAGATGTCCATGGCCCAGCCCAAAGAGCTGTGCTGTCCTGAGGCTCAGCATGCTGCCTCAGCTCTGGAAACTCCACCTCTGAGGGATGGGGAGGGTTGTCAAACCCACCTCCCTGGGGAGGTTTCTCCACACAACTGGGATACTTGCTGTGTTATGGAGTTCAAAGTGAAGAAGGGAGAAAATGTTAGTGGGAGAGGAGCAAAGCAGATGAACAACACATGGGAAAGAGCTCTCCCTCCCCTCAGCATGTCCTACAGCATTTGGGCTCCCTGAAGCTGAAAATATCTCCAAGAACAGCTGCTTCCAGCATTTCCCTTTAAAAACAGCCAAGTAGCCCAGAGGCTGTTTAAGGAGCTTTTCCCAGCCACCTAATATTTTAACTCCACACTCTTGCCCATTAACCTGTCAACCCCTTTTGTGTTTTCCTAAGCAGTCCCACTTCTTCTGTCCAGCTCACACCCATCTCATGCTCAGCTGCCATCGTGGTGTTCCCTTGGTCATCTCCATTTGGCCAAAGCACCTCGCTTGGTTCTGCAGGGATGGAGAACTGACCTGAACTCAGGATCTGTGGCTTCAAATTACCTCCCTTTTCTACAAAAAGAATGGATCCCAACTGACTCCTTCCTTGAGCTTATAATTTCTCTTTCAGACTTGGAGAACTAAGTCCATACTCAAAGCATGATCCTCCTTTAGGTACCAGGATTGTGTTCCCCCAGAAAAGAGCCCTTCCCACAAGCAGTTCAACAATCCCAGATCCAGTGTGATCGAGGTTGGAAACTGCTAATGCCAAAAAGTGAA
Organism: Xenops minutus; assembly: GCA_035221455.1. Lineage (NCBI taxonomy): Eukaryota > Metazoa > Chordata > Aves > Passeriformes > Furnariidae > Xenops > Xenops minutus. Next base: position 1,935,404 of record JAWWEE010000040.1, on the reverse strand, counting down.
ATTTCTTCTGGCTGAAATTATAAAGAATAGTGGGTTGGGGCCAGGGAATGGTGTTTTATGCTCTTGTAGTTCACACTATTCATTGTGGCTGTGATTTACAGCCTGCTGATGGGTACAGCCTGGGTGCTTGGTGTTGTACTCTCCCCAAAAAGGCAATCTGTGCCCCAAAGACATGACCTTCTAAATAGAGCAGCCCCACAGGAAGGAGGAGAATCATTTAACCATTTTGTAAAAATTAATCCCCTGGAGTTCTGTAATTAATGCAAAATTTGCTGTGAGCCTGCAGCCAAGTGGGGATGTGAGCCCAGTTCCCTGCCCAGCACTGCAATCACAACCCCTTCCTTCCTCTGTTCACGCAGCATTAGGAAAAGGTCTCTGTGACCTCGAATGATCTTTCAGTGACTCACTTCTCAATCTTGCAGTGTCCTCTTGGAGGGGAGGAGGGGTGGGGAGAGAGGCAGAGCTTTGGTTATTGTTGTTTTCCATCTTTTTAATTTGCAGCTACATTGCTTGTTAGTCTAAAAGCAAATTGAGACAAGGCTGAACTAACCATCTCAGCAATAAAAGCTCTCTGCCGAGACAGACCAAACACTCCATGAAAGTGCAAGCAAGAGGGGAAAATTGGCTGCTCGAGCTAAACAGCTGCTCAGGTTGACTTTCAAAGGCAGTTGGGTCTCATGCCCTGAAGGGGACACCCCCTTGTCCTCTACCCCCTCTTCCCACCTATATTTAGAGACTTTTTCCTGCTCTGGGACCCCGTGTTGGGCACAGCTGGGGCAGCAGATCCATGTTGTACTAGCAGGGATATTTTGCCAGATGCTTTGTAAGGTAGGAGAAGGATGCTGGGATCAAAGGAGCCCTAATGCTTCCAGGCAGGAAATCTCCTTGTCATGGGGCCTCAGGGAGCTGAGCTGGGATCACCTGAGCAGTGTCTTGGCCAGGAACCCCTTGGTGGAAGTGGACCTCAAGTCTCACCTGTGGGAGGGAAGGAATCAAGTGACACTGTGATTTTGGTGAGAGCAGCCACTGTGCAGGATTTATGGCTAAAGGACAGGAACTGCTCAGCATCCTCTCCTTTGGAACCCCAAAACTGTCAGTGGAAAATGATTAACCTTTGATATGTAAATATTGAAACGCCAACATTTCACAGTAATTTAAGCTTATAGAACAGAGGGAAAGGGACTTTGAATACAGGCAGTGACAGGACAAGTGGCAATGGTTTTAAACTGAAAGAGGTCAGGTTTAGATTAGATATCAGGAAGAAATTCATCCCTGTGAGGGTGGGCAGGCTCTGGCACAGGTTGCCCAGAGAAGTTGTGGTTGCCCCATCCCTGGAAGTGCCCAAGGCCAGGTTGGACAGGGCTTGAAGCAACCTGGGGCAGTGAAAGGTGTCCCTGCCCATGGCAGGGGGTGGAACTGGATGATCTTTAAGGTCCTTTCTGACCCAAACCATCGTTTGATTCTATACCCACAAACTAAAAGCCAAAAACCTGAATAGAAAAAAAAAATATGAAAGTCTGAAAATACTCACCTGACTCCAGTAGCAGAGACTTTCAGAAAGCCACAAGAGCCACCAGAGCTGGTGGCATTGCCTTAGGAAATGTGGCCCCCAGATGATGCCCTGGTAAGAACTAGAGTGGTGGTTTACTTGGAGGTTTCCACAGGTAAATAGGGAATATCCAAGTTAGAGGGTGGAGAGAAGACCTGGTGAATCCTTTCACAGCTCAGCAAGGAATGTTCAGTTCCCTGCAGAGCCACTGGATGGAACCAGCCCCAGTTCCATACTGGTGCCAGGATCTGCTCTGTGGTTAGAGGCTTTCCCTCAGCAGCTGTCTGCTGAACATTAATGTCATTAATGTATTTAAGCTTTCTCAGACTTATCTGTACTGAACCTCTCAAGGCTCCCTCACTAAACCCTTCTGTCTAATGAAGTAATTGGATTAATAGGCAAAGAGCACATCAGTGTGTTTAATTGATGTTCCCAGGTAAATCAGCACAGGTAGTGCTTATGTTTAAGGGCTGTTTCGGAAGGAAAAGTAGAACTGAATCAAATCCTTTTTGCTGCTTTCTTACAATGTCAGAGACTGATGTGAAAAGTTATGATTTTCTCCCCATTTGCCTTTTGCATTAGGAATAATTTTGATCTCTCCTGTCCTGTTTGCATGTGCCTCACACTGCTGAAGATAACATGAGTGATCAGAAAACTGATGGGGCTGCAATATTGAACATTGAGGAGTGTGAAGGGACTAATATTTAGGGATGGAGAATTTTTTCTCAGCCCTGGTTTAATTTGCACTCTTCATTTACCTGCATGTAGCTGAAATGCCTGTTGGATGCTTGAGAGAAGAGGCACTTTTGCTACAAACCCACCACAGGCTCTTTGTTGAGAGCTGTACAGGCATCAGGAACTTCTGCCTTTGACCTCCCAGAGGAACATTTCCCCAGGGAGGGAAAAGCTTCCTGCCACCCTGCTCTTCCTCAGGATTAAAAGGACAAAAAAAAAACCCCAAACATATCTGGAAATAATAAAATACTCCAGGCTTTTCTGATTTCCTTTCTAGCTCACTGGCACGGACGTGGCTCTGCTGTGCTTTGTCCAAAGGTGTTTTAAATTGGGGGAATTAATGATGTCTTCTTCTTCCAGAGGCTCTGGATTCCACCATGGTAGCTGGACCCTCCTGCTCCACGACAGGGACTGTCCTCAGAGAGAGGGACAGCGATGAACAGGAGGGGACAGTGGAGAGGAGGACACCACGTGTGTGTGTGAGTGGCCTGGAGGAACTGGTTTATGAGCTGAGATCAGACACAGCCCAGCAGGGCAGAGCAAGGACAGGGGAAGGTCTGGGAAGGCTCTTCCTCCCAGGGATTTCTCCCTGCCCCAAAACAGAGCAAGGCTGTTTGGAGTAACAGAGGGATACCAGATAACAGTGGGATACCTACACAGAGGTTTCCACTGAATTGTGGGACAGCCTCCATTGCTTTTTGGGGTATTTAAGACAGGTCAGGGCAGTTCAGAGCCTGCATTAGGGGGACACAGGCAAAGCTGGTGGGCAGACCTTTCTCTCTGCATCCTTTGGATTTAGAGCAAGGTTCTTCTTGCAGCTCCTTATCCCACGAATTAGGGGAATGGAATGCCTGCTCCAGGGAATCATTTAGAACTTTCTCACAGGTATCCTGGTGCCTGTTCCCTGCATACAGTCCATGCCTCTGGACTCACGATGGCAGCAATGCGCTGCAGCAGAGCACAGCCAGGCTCAAGGTGGTGGCTTCCCCCACCCAGGGATTCAGCCCTCCTTCCCTGGGGCACATCCACTGGCAAAGCTCAGAGGGCAGCTGGACCTGTCCCAGGGACCTCACTCCAAAGCTGGGGTGAGGACAAAGCCAGGCTGGACAGAGGACTGGACATTGCTTCCTTGCTAAAAGCAAAGTCTCCATCAAACAGAGTTGGGGTTTTTTCAGTGGAATTCCGCCCTTTTTCAGGATGTACCCAAGGAGTTCCTGCCATTTGGCCCCTGCTTTTTATCCCAGATGCTGAGCTAAGTCAGTGGGTGGCTTTGTGTGGAGCAGACATTGGAGAAATGTCACATTTGGGAGCTTCACAGCAAAGGGACGTGGGCATCTGTGACCAAGACCCTTCTCCCCCCTCACCTTGGCTTTGGCAAGGAGAAAGGTGGGTGCTTGGTTCAGCAGGAGAGGGCAGCAGCACCTCTGTGTTTGGTCTGAGTGCACTGTGTGCTGGGTTTGTCACAGGTCCTTTGAGGTTTGTGCTCTGCAGTGCCCAAGTAGCTCTGTCGGGCAGACCCCAGAGAGCATCTTCTTCCACCACCCTCCTGTTGGCTGGACCATGATGGGACCCTTCCCTGGGAGGAGGACAAGGATACTGGAGACACAGGAGACTCGGTTTCTGGTCCTAATTTACCATTAGGTTTTTAATCTGGCCATGCATGTTCTGTAAAACCTTTCCCAGTATCATCTGTGAGGGCTGTGAGCTCCCTTGGAGAGCTGGGGTTGGGGTTTGGGGAGGGTTTGGGCAGCTTTTTGCACAAGGCAGGAGGGGCTGTGTGAGGACTCCAGGCAGCATTGGAACAGAACACACTAAATAATAATTTATTTTTTTTTTTTAAATTCAACAGATTTACTTCCCTCTGATCTGGTGTGGATATTTGCCTGACCATGTGCTGGACCAGTTCAAGATGCCAATCTAGCAGAAAATCAGTTTTTTTCTTGGTTGGGTTTATTTTATTCCCCTTTAGAGACCTGAATTGGCACACTGAGGAGTTGTGCAAGAGCCAGACTGACACCAAGGACACGGCTTGAGTGAGGAAAGGGCAAGGTGAAGGCATTTTTAGACCAATTCAGGTGGTTTTGTGAAACCACACTTTGACAGGGCTGGGATGCCACTGCCTGGGGTCAGATCCAAGTGTTTACTTAAGTGAAAAGACAACCCCACAACTGAGCTGACCTGGCTAGTGGAAAGCCAACCTTTCCCCTCCAAATAATGGTGCCACAAGCCATCAGTGACCTGCCATGCACCAGACCTCTCTCCCAAAAGTCATGCAGAGGTTTCCCAACTCCTCCTTGTGAAGGAGCCTTAAATCCCAGCCAGCAGTTCTCACAAACTGCCCATTGATTTCTGGCAGCCTGTGAATGTGGCAAGTGGCACGGAGTTGATACTGCAGATCCATAATTAATGCCTTGTGATCCCAGATCTGAAGGCCCTTTCACAGGCAGAGGGACTGCTAAACTGCCACTGAAGATGAGGGATAGAGTCGTGGAAGGGATTAACAGCCAAGCCAGTAATGAGCTCAGAAAAAAACACAGGCACGGCAGATGAAAAAAAATAATCTGTGAGTGAAAAACATTCGTTTATGGAGTGCTCTTTTGCAGAAGGCTTCTGAAGCCACCTAAAGCACAGATATTCTTGTTGCTTGTTTGCCTGTGAAAGCCTGAGTGAGACAGTTTGGAGCCCAGAATTCCCAGGATGGGGTTCAGGCAGATCAAGCTGGAGGAGAGTTTGGTGGCCGAAATGCTCTGTCCACACAGCACAGCAGTGACATTCCTCTCCGGGCTGGTGGGTCTGTCACTGGGATTCTTTTGTTAAAAAGGGTCCCAGTGACTTTTCTGGTGTGTTTTGACAGATGGGTGGGTGGCTTTGGCTGGACAGTGGGATAAGGGAGTAAAAGAAATTGAGTGAGGACCCAGCACTTGGAGGAGCACAAAGAGCCCTTATGCCACCCCTTCCTCCTGGTAACTCCATGCCCAGCACAGCCTGGAGTAAGAACTTGTTTGTTGGGAATGTCTGTCCAGAAGGGCTGTTCCTTGACACTTCTGTCTCATCCTGCTCTGTCCTAAAATGCTGCACTGAGAGCTCACCCTGTGGTGTTGGCACCCACTGGGAACCCACCCACTGTGGTGCTGGTGCCCACACTCAGATGGGGGCAGTGGGGTCATTTGGGGTCATTTGGTGAGGGCACTCTCCTCACCAAGAAGGATGGAGCTTGGTAGTGTGAGGGCTTTTCAGGCCTGGTGATGGATATTCACTGGGATTAAGACAGAAAATATGTATATAAATAATATAACATATTAAATATAATAAATATAATGTAATATAATATAAATAACATCCATGTGCATATAAAATAAATATGTGTATACATATAAAATTATTTAAAGGCAACAATCCAAATTTTCTCCTATGGGTTGGGGAAAACCAAAAGAAAAACAGCCAAAGGAGAGGTTTCAAGGACAGATGCAGACTATCTCCCACTTAGGAATACTGTCTGTCTACACATCTTGAAAAGGAGGGATTTATATCAGCTGGAACCTATAGGTAGATAAAGAGCCCACTTCAACAGGAAAAAGGAGCCATTATCCATAGCATAGTTAGCTTATGGGAATGAAAAAAGAGCATTTGGAGAAAATATCTGCCCATTAAATATGAAGTTAAGAGCTTGGCTTGGGTTCAGAAGGGGGAAAAAAGCTTTTCATTAACCAATAAAGCCAATGGTGATGTTGAGATTATTCAGGGCTTATTGCTTTTATGAAAGGGGGGAAAAAAAGAAAGGGAAAATATGAAAACAATACAAAAAAAAAAAAAGAAAGAAAAGAGAGTCTGTTTTACATTTGTTGGGACTGCAGGAGATTGCTCTTGCCAGGATAATAAACAGTAGCTTGGATGCATCATGCAAGGCTGGTTATGAAGATGGAAATACGTCTCTCTTTGGGTTTTAAAATGGTCAGGGGCATTTTAGCTGACAGTTCACCCTCCTGATGCCTCTGTGGAGGGAAGATTGACTGCAACAGCTTTGGTTGTGGTTACTTAATCTCAGTGCAATTCTCCTCCTTGATGGATCAATGCGAGGCCTTCGGCTCAGTTATGACATTTAGATGGACCCTTTAGAAAAAATCAAGAGGAAAGTGATCCCAGGGCTCCCTGTCTGTGAGGAAAGGTGGGGGAATTAGGAGTGTTTCATCCATTGAGGAGAGGGCATGACACCACCTTTCAGTCTGCAGAGGGCTAGCAGAGAAAGGCAAGAAATGTGCTTTTCTCCATTGGAAGCTCCACAATAAAATCAAGGAAGGTTCAGATGAAGATCTGGGAGTCATTTCTTAATGGGACTCTGGGTGAGATGATCTGGGAGGGACTGGATTTTAGATGCCCATCAATCTGGAAGTGCCTTGGCAGGGTTGAGGCTGGGCACTGCATGGTAACACATCTCAAGGTTCTTCCAAGACTTGATTATCAGAATCAAAGCTGTAAATGGCATAAAATTTGGAAAATCGTGCCTTTAAATGGACTAATGATTAGGATACAGCACTGCAGTGCATCCTGCTCATGCCTCTCACAGCAAAGCAAAGTGAACATGTTAAAATGCAGAGGAGAAAAACAGAGAGATAATTTTAATGACTCATCTTCAGACTGTCAGAATAACCTGCCAAAGGAGTCACTGCTTTCCTCACCCCTGAGGGACAGTGGGTTGTCCCTCAGTCAAAAATGGATGTAGAAGGAGGTTCTGGAGAGATCAACACAGTTTATGTGACTGGTTTCCTGCTATGGGCAATGTAGGAGCTCAGAGTGACCTGAAAGGTCCTTTCTAGCCTTGAATTATTCCCTGTCCCACTTAGTCCATCATCTCCTGTGTCTGAGTCTGCCTCAGCCAGGGCTCTCTTTACTTTGCAGACATCCATCACACAGAGCTGGACTCTGGCCATGCCCCCTTTGCAGGCAGGACTTGGTTTTCTCTGGCAGACACCCATAACGAAGAAGAATTCCCTTCTCTCATGCTTTGGCTGGAACCTGATGGGATTTCAGCTCTGAGTTCCCTCATTTCAGCATTTTTTTTGGTCTGAGGCTGGAAATGCATTAGGTCTCTTCTGAAGGGACTGTCTGTGAGCATCCTATGAGAGCCCAGGAGGGACTTAATTAAAGCTTTAGGAACCAAGACAGACTAAATGAGAAACAATCAGTGCAGAAATCCAGTTTGCCTTGGCTGAGTAATAGGAAAGAGGGGAGAAAATGGCCCAGTTTTGCTTGGTTTTCACCTGTCAACATGAGAGGAGAATTCCCCAACAGAGGTTTCAGGTTGTTTCTCCCAGAGCTCCACAATACCTGTGCCCTTGGATGTTTTGGTGGTGTCATTCCTGAACACAGACACATCATTTCCATAAGAAAGCTCTCACAGGAGACCATCAAAAAATGGTGGTCCATTGCTCAGCTCAGTCCTCCTGACTCCCCATAGAGTTGTGGAGACAACAAGGTTGGAAAAGACCTCTAAGGTCATGGAGTCCAACCATTCCCTCAGCATTCCCAAGGTCACCACCAAACCATGTCCCCAAGTGCCACATGTGCTTTTAAACACCTCCAGGGATGGTGACTCCACCACTGCCCTGGGCAGGGTGTTCCAGTGCTTGACAACCCTTTCCATGAAGAAATTGTTCCTAACATTCAATCTGAACGTTCCCTTGGTGCAACTTGAAGCCATTTTCTCAATTTATGGTTGTACTCAATGATCTTGGAGGGCTTTTCCAACCTTATTGTTGCTTGTAACCTGAGAGATGAGACTGAGCCCCGCTTGGCTCCCCACTCCTGTCAGGGGCTTGCAGAGCCAGAAGGTCCCCCCTGAGCCTCCTTTTCTCCAGGTTGAGCCCCCCCAGCTCCCTCAGCCCCTCCTGCTGCTCCAGACCCTTCCCCAGCTCCATTGCCCTGCACTGGATCTGCCCCAGCCCCTGAATGTCTTTCTTATGGTGAGAGGCCCAAAACTCAGCTCGGTATGTCATGTCCCAGTCCTCAGCAGTTCAGAGCCTCCATTTACCAGTGAATGACTGGTGGGGGGTAGGACTGACCCAAAACCCTGCAGGAGAGACTCCACTGCCCTCTGCCACTATCACACCATCATCCACCACACCATGGGAGAAACCCACAACAGCTCATTGAGCAAGCAAGACCTCCAAGGAGATAGTGGTACACCCAGGGCACCCCTCCTGTTTCCAGCAGGACTCCACTCCCAGCCCTCCACTCCACACTGTGGGGGGATTTCAGGCTTGACCCCCTGGGCTGGGTGCTGCATCCCATTCCCATTGCCCACAGTCTCCCTCTAATCTCTGTCTGCCTTCCCAGTTCCCTCCAGCCACCAGCAGAAGCAGGAGCTGTGTGTGCTGGTGGATAATTAGAGTGCTGCAGGGTGCTTAGTATGCAGGGAGCGGCTGTGCTTTGCTCAGGAAAGAAAAAAAAAAAGGAAAAAGAAAAAAAAAAGAAAAAAATACAAGCAACTGCAAAAAAGCCCATTTGCCCAAGTAAAAAAAAAAAAACACCAAAAAGACCACCAACCAACCAACCAAAAAAAAAACCAAAAAACACCACTTTTTACCATTTCTTTCTCTGCTTCCCCAGGAATGTCAAACCCTGCACAGAGGCAATTCTGGCTGCCATGGGAGGGGTGTCTGTGCAGGGATTGCCAGGCATTTTTGACCCCACAACTTGGAGATGCTCTCTGCTGATGGCTGCACCAGGGAGAGGCTCTATCCCTCACCTTCTGCCATGGAGGAGCCTGCAGTGGAGCAGGGAGGGGCAGGTTCTGTGCTCCCTTCAAGAGCAAGGGCTGTGTTGGGGTGTGATGGAGCTGAGATGTTCCAGGTTTGCATGTTTAGGGTCAGTTGTGCAATGCAGGCACGATGCCCTCTTAGTGTCCTTCATCCTACACATGATGGGAGCCAGCTCTGATGAACCTGGTGTGGGAAGCAGAACTCAAGCAGGATGCAGACACAGCACCAGGGGAGCACAAGGGAGCATCTGTTGCCTGTGGCCTCATTCTTCTTCAGGAAAGAACCAGGGAAATCATCTCTGGTTCAGTCTGCTCCGTGCCTCTATGATGAGAGGGGAGAATGCAGGAGAGACCACTCAGCAGGGAGCATTTCCAGAGCAGATGGTAAGCACAAGGCTGGAAGCTGAGTGCATGCCTGTGTTTAGGCTGGGATCAGAGACCTGATCCTTGGCCAGCACACAGCAATTACCACCTGCCAACTTACCTACCACCAGCACTCAGTTTTCAACGCCCACAGTCCTTCCCTATTCCCATCACACACTCCAGCATAAAACCTGCAATTTTCCACTAGAAGTGGTGGCTTTTCAGGTGGAGGTGGAAGAGTTAAACTTTTTCCTTTTCCTAAACCACATGCACAAGGCAGTAACAGCAGAAATTATAGCAGCACTCCAGAGTCTCAGGCATTCCTGGAGCCCAGCACCCGGCACACAAAGGCAGCAGGAAGCATCACACACCTAAAAACCTCCTGGGGACAAGAGAAGAGGGTGAGAAAAGGGACATCCTCCTGCCTAAGGCACCAGTGATGTGGTCCATGAGCAGGCTGTGGCAGAGTTCCAACCAGGCCCTGGTTAGAGCCTTATCCCTGGGGCTTTTACCTGAATTGCTCAGCTCCTGACATACTGTTTCTCTCCAGCACGACACATCCAGTGTGAATCAAGCCTGGGTACACTCATGGGAGGGCACCAAGATGACCAGCAGCATTCTCATTGTCCCAGCAGACCCTGAGGGATCTCAGGGTTCTTTAGTATCCATGAGAAACCAGAGTATCCAGGTAACACAGACCAGGAAAAAACCTTATCCCACCTCCTTGTACCATGAGCCTACCAGAGCTCTCCCAAAATGACCCACTGTCTCTATTGAAGTGGTGGAAATGTCACTACTCAGGATTCCAAATTTCTGCCTAGCCTGTCATTTTCCATTTTCAGATATATCCAGTTCTCTTTCATAAACTTGACCCCTTGCACTGGAAACGAGTGGCAAAGAATTTGGTGACCTGATGCCCTGGAAGAGAAAAGGATGCACTCCAATACCTGATCAAAGCCATGTTGGAGGACAGTGAATGCAAACAAAGCACAGAGAAGGATGTGGATCTAAACTGAGGAAGGGCATGTGAGGAGCCTGGGCAGACCCACCTTCAGGACAGACACAGCCTGGAGATATGGAAATGGAGCTGTAAAGGGTTTCCTCTCTTTTCCATTCCACGTAAGGCTTTACAAAGTGCATTAAGACAGTAAAGATGGTGTTAGTCTGGGATAGCCAGACCTTGTTTTTTGAGAAAGTTTGCATACACAGAATGGGTAGAGACTCCATCAGAGAGACAAATTATCAAGAGATGAATTAGAACATTTCTCCTTCCCTTTGAAAGGCAGGAGCATATTTCCAGTAGGCAATGGCTGAAACATCAAGTGAGAGGTCAGTGCCCCTGGGCTGGCCTGGCCCTGCACACTGAGGTGTTGTTTAGGACATTTATTGGTGCTCAGGACCATTCCTTCACTGCTGGTGGGGTTCTTTTACCTCTTGACTTCAGTCACTGAAGCAGGCAGTGAGTACCTCACCAGGCAGAATTAAAAGCAAGTAGAAGGAGTGAGAAGGGGAAATTATTTTTCCTGAATAAACTGTATTTTCCTCAATCAAACATCCCTGTGTCTGGGAACGTTGACTCTGAATCCAGCCAGGATTGGAGACAGAGCAGCAGGCTGGGTGTGTTTCAGAATCACATATTTACTAACACCTACTATCTTGAGACAAAAAGTTCCTCTGGTGAATCTGGAACTCTGCAAAAAAGGACTCCCTTGGCTTGAGTAATGTTGATGGTCTGACTGTTTCACTGGAAACCTCTTACTCCTTGCATGGTGGGGTCAAATTAACTTCAGTCCCAGCAGACAAGCATTCAGAAACCTTCAGATGTTTCTTTCCCACATTGGAGAGCCCTGTGCTACATAATCCAATCCGATTCACTCCGCAGACCTTCCCTCTGTGGGACTGCAGCTGATTTTTAACTTGTTTCCAGCCTCCTTCCTCACTACAAGGTATTGCTTTGGGCTGTAGACTTGCTGTCCAGAAGTCCTTGATCTTGGGGAAGCAGAAGCCTTTCCAATCTAATAACCCCTCCAGACCTCTCATAAATGATCCCTTAACAGCAACCAGCTTCTTCTCTGCTTTGATGCAGAAATTGGCTTAATTCATGTCAGCTGCTGAGAGATTGGTTTTGGGTGTCTGGCTCTGTCAAGGGGAGGGGCAGGTTAACCTCAGCTCTGTGGAGACCTCAAGACACCCTGCCATGTGTGCTGGTGGGAGGGAGGCACTGGAAGGGAGAAGGGCTGTTCTGCATGGGGAGGAGGTACAGACTGCTGGACATGATGGGCTCTCAAAGCCCACCTGGATTGCAGTTGTGGACAATCACACTGAGGAGAGCCTTGATGTCCTCTTGAGGATCCATGTGGACAGGGGGGAAAGTGAGGCTGCCCAAGCCAGCTATGAGGTCCTGGGCTATGGGGATTAGCAACCAGCTACCCTGGATGGACATCAGGAGGTGTTTATGCACACTGGTTACACCTCAGTAATGGATTCCTTAGTGCAACTACTCATATGGTGTGTCCCAGGGAATATTGTGTATTAGGAAATATTGTGTATTAGGAAAAGGTTCTTTCTTCCAGAGGATGGTCAGGATCCCCAGGTAAGTGGTTACAGCACCAAGGCTTGCAGAGTTCAAGGAGCATTTGGACAATGATTTCAAACTGGAGACTCAATGATCTCAATCTGGACCATATCCTGGTGTGACTCTTCATGTTGTGTGCAGGGCCAGGAGTTGGACTTGATGATCCCTGTGGATCCCTTCCAGCTCAGGATCTGCTTCAGATCTTGCCTTTTCTTATGCAAATAACCTCTGAAGTCTCAAGAAGGATCCGAGTTTTTTTCCTCTGTATACCACAAGATATCACTGCATGATAGGTCGAAGGGGGCTCTCTGCCAAGCCTCAAATGGATGAGACCAGTGAGGTTCCACACATTCAAAGTTCCCTTGAAAGCTATGCCCTTGAAAGCTGGATGTCCCCAGAGATGACCCAAAGGAAACTCCTGCAGACGAGTTTTAAGAGTGACAAGAGATTTTGTTCTCATGCCCTGCACAGCCTTGCTTCAGAGCCCCAGGCAGGAAGATGTGCAGCTACCAGAACTCCTGCTGGCATGCTTCTGGGGGCCTTGGTGAGACTCAATGGAGAGGAAATCCTGAGGGAATATGACATAGTTGTTGTGGGATCCAAAGACAGCTGTGCCAACAGCTCCTGTGCTGAAGGAAAGGGGGTGATTGCCAAGTAAACCTTTGTTTCAGACAAGGGGGACATGGGCAGACTGATCCCACCCTGCAGCTGACTGTGAAGGCTGAATGTGAAATCTTCTCAATCAAGTTTTCCTCCCTCTCCTTGTCTGCACCAAGGGTTGAGTCACGGTGAGTCATTCAGCACTATGGGTAGTTTGTGCTATTGAAGTCACTCAGCACATTTTCAATGGGTTTTCCTCAACTGAATGTTTTATGGGATGTGTGGCACAGCAGATAAGGCTGGGAAGGGGGATGTAGGGGACTTCGGGATTCTTTTCCTTGTGCCTCTGCTCCTTTCTTAACTCAAGATGAGTAAACACCTATGGCACCCCAGAAATCATGATATCTGTGTTGAGGGCTTGGGCTCTGGCCCTGCTCCACTCCTGGTATCAGTCTGTGTGTGGGTGAGTCCCTGTGTCCCTGCCCTGATCCAGGGGGATGAGCTGATTCCATGGAAAGTGGTGCTTAGAGGTCTGTCACACGGTGGGTTTTGATGGAAAGGCAGAGAGTGATTTTTCTGGGGAAAGCAAGATTTGGGAGTGCAGGATTTGTGCAGTTCTCAAAGGGAGAGGCCCTTCTCAGCTGTTTGAAAGCAAAATTTCTAGCTGAAGCAAGTTGTCTAAGCTTCTTGGAGGAGGCAGTGGAGAGACAAATGCATTTCCAGAAGAGGTTTTTGTCCTATCTCTCTCCAACTGTCCAGCTGCACAAATAACCTTCTGGCTATTAGAGACCTTCTATCTCTATCCTTTATCAAAGGACCCCAAGTGACTGTTCAGCTTGGACACCTACCTTGCTAAATGCTAGAATTAGGTGACACTGTTGGATCTTAAGAGCAAAAGAATTCCTTTAGTAAAGACAGGAGTTATTCTGGTGCTGGAGACCTGCAAGACAACATGGAACCCTTTTTGGGTATTCACTCTGGAAACTACTAATGGAAAAGGCAGTCTCAGCAGATTTCCTTCCTCTTTTCTTTTCACTTATTCACATCCTGGTATGCAGCAAAACTCAGGGTAGCTGGTTGCCCTTCCCAAGAACGGCTGGTGTGACTGAAATGAGAACACAGACAGCTTTAGGGCTTCAAATTCTTCTTTTCCTCTGCTCCTCCCAGTCTTGCAGTGGAGAGCTGTTTGAAAGCTGTGCTGAAAAACCCCTTTGCCTTTGAACACCCTAACCCACCTCAGCAGCTCTGACAGGCACGTGCACACGCACGGCACAAAAGCTACAATGGTCTTTGTTGCTGTTGCTGTTGTTTTGATGCTGAACAAAAGTCGTGGCTCCCACCCCCCTCCTTTAGTGTCTCACCTTCAGGATTGTGTGTCAGGAATCAATGCTACAGATGTTGACTTAGCCATGGTGCTGGCAGGAGACTTTTAATACATTTCAGATACAACAACAAAGAGCAGATGCCAATTCGTAGGGAGGGAAGAGAGATGTTTTGATCTGGGGGTTTTTGGAAATGAATTTTCATGCAGCCTTTATTTCCAATTTTATAGTTTTTTCTTTTCCCTGGAATGCATATTAAATGCTGATAGCCTGTTATCCTTGACCTTTAGAGCCTGTGAATTTGAAAATCCAATTCCCTGTGAAAAGCAATGCATACAATATGGACTTTGAAGAAAATGACAGTAAGTGTGTTATTTTCTTTTTGGCCCTGCAAGGGCCTTGTACCAACAGAAAAAAGGCAGGAGCCCAACTTGGGTGTAATACAGTCAACAAGAGGAGAGTTTTCCACACTTTGCAGACCATGGGTTTTGTTCCCTGAGTGGGTAGGAAGAAACATTAAGTTGTTAGGAGAGATAATTCACATTCCCCTTTCTCAGCACTCCAGTTATTGTGCTTGTTAACTCCTCTAGTGTTGCCAGATGGGCTCAGAGCATCTTGGTAGAATATGTCTCCAGATGTGCCACCTGTGTCCTGGTGGGATTATCTTTAAACACTGATAGATGATGCCAGGAATATCATAATCACCTTTGCTTCCTGATGTGCTCAAAGGGTTCTGATGACCTCCAGTGGTGTTGGGGACAGCCCTTGGCAGATGTGCTGGAGATACCCCAGAGGGGTTCCCTTCCAGCTGTGCTGGGAACATCCCTGAGGAGTTTTCTTCCAGATGATGTGTAGGTAGGTCAGGACATTATTTGTTGAACTGTACTGATGGATATCCACACTTCAGGAAACCCACTGCAATGCTCAGTTTGCCAGATACTTCCCTTCTCTCATCCTCAGCCTGTCACCACCTTTTCAAAGCTGCTTTTACTGGGCAGAGATGCCTTGGCACTTTCACACTGCTTATAAGAATACAATTCCCCCACTCTCCAGCTTCTGGCCAGAAATGATGGTTACCTTATTTTTGCTTTTAAAATATCTCATGTTTCTGAATGGAAAAAGGCTGGGAAGGATGTTCAAGAACTGCATTAAACTCATGAGTATGTTTACCAAAGGCAGTTGGATCACTGTGGGGTTGGTAGGGTGGGAAATCCAGATGTTTTAAGAAGACTCCAAAATCAAGGAGCAAAAGTTGGAGTTTAGAGAAGAGATTCTTCCCTGTGAGGGTGGTGAGACACTGGAACAGGTTGCTTAGAAGAGCCATGACTGTCCCATCCCTGGAAGTGTCTGGGTTGGACGGAGCTTGGAGCAACCTGGTCTAGTGGAAGGTGTCCCTGCCCATGGCAAGGGGTTTGGAACTGGAAAATCTTTAGGGTCCTTTCCAAACCAAACTATTTTATAATTCTATGAGTTTCTATGTCTGAAGAATCCAGGCATGATCCCATTGCTTTCCAAGCTGTAGGCTCTTGGCAGATACCCAGGACTTCTACAGCCCAACTATTTGAAAAGCTGATCTCTCCTATTCTCTGTGGACAGGAGAACAGACAGGGTGGCCCTTCACCATCATCAAACACCACAAGGCTTAGATACTTTCACAGTGTCACTGAGAAAGGGCTGCAGGAGGATTTGGAATTACCCCTGTGTGCAGCCACTGCAGCCCAGGACCAGGGCAAACCACAAATTCTTTGGGATTAGGTTTTTCTTAGAAGCCAAACTTTGTATGAAATCCAAAGCCTGGAAAGTCACGTGGACCAAAACTCCCCAAAGTCAGGAGCTTTCTGAATCACTTTGCTGGCAGCTAAACTCTGTCTCAAATCAGACACAGCTCCTAAGCCTCTTTGTGCATCTGTACCTTTTTTTCCACAGCCAGGCTCAGGCAGGGAGTCTGTGGTGGAGCAGGAGGGGAAACCAGGTCTGTGAGACTCCACGATGGGTCTGTGATGGCTGGACACCTCGCCGCTGGCTGTGCTGCCTGTGAGTGGCATGAAATGAATCTTCAAAGAGCTCTGTGGATCCTCTGCCCTCTCTCATCTCAGTGGTGGGCAGCCCCTTGGTCTTTGCTCGCAGACAATGTCACTGCAGGGTGGTTGGCACACACAGATATGCCGTGCCATGCTTGGCTTTTCTTATTTTTTTTTCTTCCCCGTCTTATTTTTTCCCCACTCTTTTTCCTTCTAATTTAGAGCTCTAGATTAAATTCAACTTAATTAGAAGGATTATACATCTTATAAATTTAATATTTAATATGCAAGCATAGGCTTTTATTAAAGGTGTCCTAGGAGGAATGGTAATGAGCTATTGCACAATAAATAGTTGGACGGAAATGAGTGTGATAAAGGAGAAAGGAACTGGAACTTGTGGAGAAAAGGAGGGGGAATGGGGATGTGAATGCTTGGGAAACATCTCTGGTGGCTGCTCAGAGTGCTGCTGTCATCTCTCTGTTGCTTACACGGTGACCCATCTAAGAGTAAAAGGAATTTTCCTTCAGCATAGGCAGGAGGAAAGATTCGAGAGGCTGGGGAAGGACATGGGAAGGTCAGGAACTAGAGATCTTTGCAAAGGGAAGAAACTCTGGTGTAGAGGCTTCTCTGAAAGCCATGTGTAGGAGTTGTGAACTCACTGTCTCCACGGCTGTTGGAGGGGACAGCTTGGATCTGATTTGGGGTCTTTTTTGCCCATCCATGCCTCTTTCTGCTCTCAGGAGCACGAGCCAGGGCCCAGCTGTGATGTGCAACAAATCAAGAAGGACTTGTTTGGGGAATTGGAACATCCCATTAGGCTGGTCCTGTTGTACTTCACATCTGCTTTTCCAGGAGCCGTCCACTTACCATGCCAGGAATGGGAGCTGGATGATGGAGGGATTGATTCTGGTGTATCTCCATGCAACCTGGGACAGAACTGGACCCCTTAGAATGGAGAGCTAAGGTGGGATTCACCTCTGAAAGTGTCTTCAGTGTGGGCAACTTGTGAGCTGACACCTGTGTTCCCATCATAGGCAAGAGAGATCTCCTTAGTGCCATGAGCAGGATGAGGGTGTGAGTCACTGGGCCAGGTGGAGGTGTTTGTTTTAGGATGAGACCACTTGCACTGTGAATTCTGCACAGTTGAGCTCTCTGGTGGCTCCAAGGGATCACAGGCTATGTTTGTGCTGATAAATTAAATGAGCCACAGATTGCTCTGCAGCCTCGAGGGCAAAGGGACTAGTTTGACTCAGGCTTGGTGTTTTCTGTGAGAGCACTAACAGGTCCCTTCAGCTGCATCAGGATGCTCAGCAATGGACTGGAGTGGACACAGTGGGCTGGAGTTTGGTACCATACCCAGTTCCAGTTTGGTTCCTAGGGCAGAGAAACCACTGCCCAAGTGCTGTTGCCCACATTGAAGGCCCTCAGATGAATCTTTGCTCTCCCATCAGATGATCTTCTCCACAAGTTTTGTCAGGCACTGGCACAGCTGCCCAGGGCAGTGGTGGAGTCACCATCCCTGGAGGTGTTTAAAAGACATGTAAATGTGGCACTTGGGGACATGGTTTAGTGGTGGGCTTGGTGTTGCTGGGTTAATGGTTGGACTTGGTGATCTTAGAGAGCTTTTCCAAGCTAAATGATTCCATGAATTCTATTCTGTCTGGGAGCCAAAGCAGAATTAAGGCACATCTGGGAGAACGGGGCTGGGAAGGTGCTGTGGTCCATCAGTGAATCATCTTAGGGAGTGTCAGGTATCACAGTGGGGAAAGAAGGTACCAGTATGTCATTGGGGTCCCAGTGTGAGGGTGTGGGGAGCACTGGGGAAGGAGCTGGAAGTGTGTTGTAGATGGCTGGGAGCTGGGTGATGGAGGAAGGGGTTCTGGTGTATCTCCCTGCAGCCTGGTACAGAACTGGGCCCATCATGGTCTGTGGGGTAACTGAGATGGGGAACCACCTGACTGAGTGTTTTGTAACTCAGAGAACCTCTGGGGCCAACACTCTGCTGTGGTCTTAAAAGACCAGTGAGAGGAGAAGGCACCTCTGCCTGGAAGTGAATTTGGGGTGTTGGAGCATCCCATTAGGGTGGTCCTGTTGCACTTCACATCTATGTTTTCAGGAGCCATCCTATTACTGTGCCAGGGCCTTTCCCTCCCACTCATCCAGAATTTTCTCAGTCACTTTAAATCATCTCCAGCACTTCCTATATGAATTTCTGCATGGGAAGCTGCTCTCTGGAGGGTGTATCTGAACCCAGGTCTCCTTGCTCACCCTCAGGATTCATCTCCATGTGTTTTAATTTGGCTCCTAGGGATGAACAGGATGTAGATAAACCTGCCACCTATAGGACAGGCTTCAGGGCTTGTGCAAATGAACACCTATTTGTTTCAATCCAGAGTGGGAAGACTGTCATTGACAAGCAGGGAGTTAAGGAGCCATGTAAATACATAATTTTAAGCCCTCTGGGTTTGTGCAACGGAGCTGGCAAATGTTGGAGCCCTCTCTGGTTGCTCTGGTCAGCAAACAGGGCAGTTGTTATCGCCACAGATGGACCCCCATGCCTGCTATTTGTAATTACAAGCAGGGATTATGCAGGAAGGAGATGGAATCAACTCTGAAAACCCAGCAGTCATCAGGGGAGTTCAGGCACTGGCTGGTTCCTCACGATGGAGGCTGAGATAGTACCAACCTTTCTGTGCACATGTCAAACCTTTAGGGATCCTGACAGAGGGATTAAAGCTGGGAGAAGGGAAGGGGGAAACATCTGATTAACATTTTTGATGCGTGCCCAGGGCTAACATGATGTGTTAATGAATGCTGGTGTAGTAGCAAAGCTTTCTTGCTGCCCTCTGCCCTGAACATCCTTACAGTAAAACTGGACACGGACAGGATTTAACTCCTACCATTTAAGTACAGCTTTGGAACCTTTGGAGCACAGGAGGAGTGCTCTTGTTGAGGGCAGGGGTGTTGCAAGAAGATGGGAGAAGGAAAGGTCACATTTTTATGTCTTGTTTTCCATGTATCATGATGATGAAATAATTAGAGCACCTGGCACCCTGAGCTGGATATTTGGTGATGGGATGTCTATGCAGCTGGTCTGTTATCCACCAATTCCAGGAGTCCTGTCATGTCCCTGTAAAAGGCTCCATGCTGCAGCACCTGGGAATGCTGGGCAATGAGCACATGCAACTGATGGGAATGCTGGATGAGGCTGATATCAGGGCTGGGAACTGTGCAGAGACATTGGGGTGGGAAAGATGCAGGGACCTTGTGGAGACACAACCTACATCCTCTATATGTCCTTGGGAAGGGGGGATGGTGGAGTCAACAAAGAATCCTCCCAAGGACCAATATCAGCCACCAGCTTCCAGCTCGAGGAGAAACTTTATCTCCTTCTTTCCCTGAAAGAGAGTAGTAGGGATGTCAATCCTTACTCATACCCTGAGGGTGAAACAAGGACAAATCCCTAGGGAAGCTGTAAGTTGGTTCTGCAAATAGCCAGGAATGCCTGAACTACCTCAGGGTGAGCAGGGCTGTAGGAAAAGGGACATCCAGACCTCTCCACAGGATATCTGCCATGGCTGATGAGGTCATTATGGTCACCTAAAAGAACAGGACTGTGTGGGACCAGAACTGCACAAACCCAGAGCAGGGGGATGATCCATTATCTTCAGGCAAGAAGTCATTCCCTTAGGATGAAGACAGCTGGGAGCTGCAGCCTTGGCAGGGGATGAGGAGATCAGCCCATTGTGGAGAGCTACAGCAGGTAGTGCCCCTTTTTGGGCTCCAACACACCTCACAGGGACACCTTGGCCTACAGGCAGTTCTTTCCTTCCCTTCCTTCCTTCCCCTGTACAAAGTATTGGGAATTCCTACTTGTCTGGGAATCAAAAGAGACAGAAAATATGGACGATGAGTCTCTGCTACCTCTTTTTATCAGAAAGAGAGGGAAAATTTACAATAAAAGAAAAGGGAGGAGAGAGGGGGAAGACAATACTTGGGTCCAAACCGTGTTTGCAGTTTTCTGCATCATCTCCTTTCCTGAAAGCATCCAAACAAGACAACAGGAGCTGATGATTCAATAACGTGCAGGGCCGGGAGACAATGGGGGGAAGAAAAACAACAAAGCGAAGAGGGTTTTAATAACCGTTTATTGAGGCTGTAATTAAATTGTGGTGTCTGTTTGGAAAACAAGAATCTCATTTCGTGCCTGCCCCTGTCTCCCCACCACATCTGCACCCATGTGTTCTCGTGGGCAATTACAGAGCATGCTGTGAGCTGATTAGCAAATATCGGTGTGGCAGGAGCTCTCTCCTGCAAGGGAAAAGGGAGGAGAGGGGAGAATAAGGAGTTTTTGCCAAGTCTGGCACCAGCTCCGTGCAGGGGGAGAGCAGGACCCTGGAAACAAATTGTGGAGCTGGTTTGGTACTTCTTTGGTGCTTCATGGAGATGAGGGAAGTGTGGAGAGGGAAGGAGTGTGGGGCTGCACCCCTGGTCTCAGTGGTTGCCAGACAGTCTGGTTTGGCTTGGAGTAGGGATTTAATCCCTGTGGAAAGGCAAAAGGATGCTGAGGAATTGTGGCACCGAGTGTGTTACAGCCCATGAGGTTTCTGTGTGGGCTAAAGAAACTTCTGATGTGGCTAAAGAAGCTTTTCATAGGCATAGCTGTGTGCAGAAAGAAACACAACAGGGCACATGCTCTGAGGCTGAGGGCATGTTGTACAGCTATTTATGTCCACGTATCTCCCCTTCCTGCCCTCCACCACATGGCCTGATGGGCTCAGACAGTGTAAATGTGAGCTCCTCAACCCTGCCAGGGCACTGCCACTCAGGGTGCTGGTGGCATTGGCCAAAGCTCTGCCAGGGACTGTGCTAGAAAGTGTTTCCCCAGCCCTGGGTTGTGTGTTTCTACAGGCTTAACCCTCAGAGGTGGGTGCTTTTGTAGAGGGATGGAAGAGAATGGTGGAGGCACAGACATGTGAACACTGGGATAACATAGCTGGGGCCAGAAAATGGGAGACAAACATGCAGGTGGTCCCCAGCTCACATCTCTTTAGAGAGGAGAATACAGTATTTCACTTGAAATAAAACTCCAAGAGTTTTATTTCCTCCTCATGCTCTCCCAGTCTGCTGAAATTCAAGGGATGACCAAGGATAACTCTACCCCAGCCTGAACCAGCCTTTCCGTGGGTCTAAACCAGCATTTCTCTCTCTCACAATGTGCCTGCAGGGCTCATTGCCTAATTTCTGCCTGCTCATTAGACAGCAGAGCAGTAGCCCTGCCTGGTCCCTGCCCCTCCATTAGCTCTGCCTGCTAATTGCCAGGAGCTGAGGGGAGGCGCTGCTCCTGGTCTCTGCCAGAGTTTTCCCCGGGCAGAAGGGCTGCATTCGACCTTCATTTGTATTCTGGAAGCACCACTCACTTAGCAGTATCTCCTGCCATCAATAAACCAATGCAAACAGAGATAAGCCAGATAAAGTAGGTCACTTGTGCAGCACAATGACACCCAGCTCGGTTATTCCTTACACAGCCTAAAAGTTAACTCTCCCACCACGGCGTTCCTTTTCTCTTCCTCCTTTTGGCTCAGAGATGCTCAGGAGCTGGGGCAAGGTGATGAGGCAGATATCAAACCCCCCTCACAGCTCTGCCAAGCACCAGGCTGAGGGCATGAGGAGGAGCCCGTGGAGGGTTTGGTGTCACTCACAGGTTCTCTAAACTCTGTGTTGCTTTTCTACCAATTCAAGTCCTGGAAAGGTGTTTTGTGCTGCCCGGAGGAAGCTGGTTTTGCTCCTCTTAAGAGCTTCTCTCCTTGATGGCATCACTGCCCATGGCAGGGGGTTGGAAGTAGATGAAGTTTAAGGTCCCTTCCAACTCAAACCATTCTGTGATTCTGTGATGGACGTATATTCTCTATATTTAGGTCCCATATTCCCTGTTGTTTCTCTAGAAACATCACCCCTACAAATTCTTCCCTTAGTATCAGCTCAGCTTTAAGCCTTGCTGTTGATTTAAAGCCACAAATTACCTCAGGTAGTGAGGTAAGATTTCATTCCCAGTTGCCTGTTATTGACTTCTTCACTGAGAGCCCCAAGAGCTGGTTAGTGTCCCATAAAATGTCACTCTTGTATCATGAGATGACAGCTGCTTCCTCTTTACATCACCTGACACTGTAAGTGAAGAGCTTTGTGATCTAGAGACCAACACCTGAGCCATCCAGGCATGTAGGTTATCTGTGACTTAGCTATCAAAAAATATCAGTGCAACTTGTTGAACCATTCATAGATTTCAAGTGCTGTTATGAAAGCAGAAGAACCTCTGGAGATGGTTCTAAGACCTTCTAACCCTGCAAAGAAACATAAGCATTAGCTCAGTCTTGGATGATCTCCAGAAAACAGGACAAGTAGAGATGATACAGTGCTCTTTTTTGGAGCTTTCTGTAAATGCTCTCTTCATTAGCATCAATGCTTGTGGGAAATATATTTTAAAATTTCTCATTTAAGTCTTTGTTCCTACAAAAAAGAGGGCCTAAAAGTGACCCTCATCCATCCAAGAAAACAGAAATGACACCACAGAAGTTACATGGTTTATGTGATGGGTATACCACCAGCTTGAATGGCAAATAATCTCTTTGCTATGCTACCTCTACAGCAGAAAAGAAATTCATTGCAAAATAAAAAGATAAAATAAATAAATCTCAGAAAACAACAGCCTTCTGCCAGATACTCCACAAGAGGGAAATGCAGCAGCATCCAATAAATAAGTTGTTCTGCAGTGAACAATCCAAATTGCTGTTGGGAATCAAGATACAAGGCACTCTGCAGAGCACCCAGATCCAGGCATGTGACTCTCAAGGGTCATTGGCTTGTCTGTAGCATATTTACAAAGACTCCATGTGTTAACCAAGACACTTGTCCTGCTCTCTGATCCTTGCTGAAGGTCATAACTTCTCCTAAAAGCTTTGTCCTACATTTCCCAAATGGTTTCCCCTTTGGTGTGCTGCCTGAAGAGGGAGGAGCAGAGAAGGACAGAGTACTCACCTGAGGACATGTCTAGGGGTTCTCTGAAACACTTGTGTGGGTCCTGAGATGTCCCTTCCAGTCAGATAACCTTGGTGTCTCATCCTCTAAAGTACCATCACCCCTCGTGTCCCTCCCCTGAGAAGCCACCCTGTGCTGCTTTAGCAGAAATCACTCTTCTTAGAGTTGCCTTCGACATCCCCTCAGTCTAAATATCTGCATATTTTCTTCAGGTAAGCTCAAAGTGCTCAGTTTTTGGCATTAGCTCTACCCAGTCATGGTACTGACCAGTTTCTGCCTTGGCTGGAGCTAGGGAATGGTTGGAAGCAGGCAGAGAAAGCCATGAAGACTGAGCTGAAGGGAGCAAAAGCATCAGGAGCTGACAGCTGTGAACCTCTAAATCTCTGTAGTTTAGCAATTTGTCCTAAATTTCTCCTGTTTTACTCTGTTAGTCCCTGGCTCTACAGTCTTTGCTCACCCAGCCAGGGCTGTGCTCCTAAAGGTTGCCAGGCATTTAGAGCTGGCTGATGGCAAGCTGGAGTAAAATATTCCCAAATTAATATTCCCCCCCCCCCCCAAATTTTTCTTTTTCTTTTAAATGCATGTGTGAATTAAGGGTGGAGGAGTTCTGCTCACTTACCCAGCCCACCTCACCTGCAGGTATCACATCAACATAAGGTGGGGGGAAGAAGACAACAAGGTTCTTTGGAATGGGGTGGGAATGGCATGGACACCCCTAAGGCTGCTGCCTGAGGGGGTGCCCTGTTCATGGAGGGGCTGTCTTTGCAGCACAGGGGATGAACTGGAAGGCTGTGGCTGTCGGTGCTGCAGCAAGGATCCACACACAGAGGCCAGAGAGTGTTTTCCTCTCTCCTCCAGCTGCTGCAGAACCTGTGAGCAGTTCCCACTGAGTGTGACCTGAATGTCAAATGCCCAGGGCCAGGGAGCAGGCAGAGCCTGCACAGCCACAGGGACACCCAGCTGGGTGGGAGTGTTGATCTGCTGGAGGGTGGGAAGGGCTGACAGAGGGATCTGTGCAGGCTGGATCAATGGGTTGAGACCAGTTGTGTGAGGTTAAACAGGGCCAAGTGCTGGGTCCTGCATTTGGGACCACAACAACCCCAGGCATTGCCCCAGGATGGGGTGGAGGGGCTGGAAAGCTGGAAAAGGCTCTGGGAGTGCTGTGACAGTGGCTGGACATGAGCTCAGGTGTGCCCAGGTGGGCAGGAGGCCAATGGCCCCTGGATTGTGCCAGCCCCAGTGTGGGCACAGCCCCTGGGCAGTGCCCATCCCTGTGCTGGGACCTGGGGACGCCCCTCCTGGAATGCTGGGGTAGGTCTGGACCCCTCAGACAGGAGAGACCCTGAGGGGCTGGAGCATGGGCAGGGAAGGGAAGGGAGCTGGGAAGGGGCTGGAGCAGCAGGAGGGGCTGAGGGAGCTGGGGGGGCTCAGCCTGGAG
>JAWWEE010000040.1:1882229-1910909 GCA_035221455.1 Xenops minutus | reverse complement strand
GAGCTGGGGGGGCTCAGCCTGGAGAAACGGAGGCTCAGAGGGGACCTTCTGGCTCTGCAACTCCCTGCCAGGAGGGGGGAGCTGGGGAGGGTCAGGCTCTGCTCCCAGGGAACAAGGGACAGGGTGAGGTGAAATAGCCTCAAGCTATGCCAGAGGAGGTTTAGATTGGATATTAGGAAAAATTTCTTTACTGAAAGGTTGGTGAAGTACTGGAACAGGCTGCCCAGGGAAGTGGTGGAGTCTCCATCCCTGGAAGTGTTCAAAAAATGTGCAGATATGCTGTTTGAGGATGTGGCTTAGTGGTGGCCTTGGCAGTGTTGGGTTAACATAGAGCTGGACTTGATCTTAAAGGTCTTTTCCAACCTAAATGATTCTATGATACCCATCATTTGCGTTTCAAAAGAGAAGTAGGAATGCTCTGGTTCTTGTCTCAGAGGGGCAGCATTGGATTTTCTCCCCCGTTTTCAAGGAGACGTGGGAATTGGCACTTCCCATGGGTGAATGCCTGAAGGACAGGGTGGATCTCAGCATGGATGAGCTTTCTCTTCTGGCCTGTTATCCCCTTAGAGGAGCCATCCCCATTTCTGTGTCAGTCGTATTTCTTCTTTAGCTGTTTATCTTCCCATCAAACTTGGCTCATCCAAGAGCCTCCCCCTGGGTGGGCTCCTGGGCCAGCAGGAATGCTCTGCATGCTCTCTGTAGGCAAAGGCAGAGGAGCAAGAGGATGCGTCTGGCTTCACATCCCATTCCCTCTGCTTCCTTGGCTTCCTGGCTGGGTAACCACCTGCATAGGAATTAGTCAGATGACCTTCTGTGTGAAGTCTCTGTTGAAGCACCAGACCCGTTTACCAGCAGAGATCAAGTGCAGGGAGTTGGGACAAAAATCCTCGATGTTGTGTGCCAAATTCTCTCTATCCACTCAAATCCCTGCCTTTCATCCTTCACCCAAACCTGCTGCTCCCACCGTGTTTGCCATTATCAAACACCCCAGGAGGCAGCAGGGAACCTTGTCCTGCCACATCCCACATTTGGTACTGGATCATCCCTGCCCCTGGGTCATTTATTCCTGTTCTCTCCAAGGCTGGAATCAGGCTTTGCCGGCACACACAGCAGGGCACTTGCCCAGTCTGGCAACAAAACCTGCTCCGGAAGCTCTCCCATATTCCTTGTATGTTAATGTGACCCTAATGGCCTCATTAGTTTTAATTTGTTTGGCCACCAGATTTAAATGAGTATTCCAATGATAACGCGAGACCTGAGGAGAGCAAACAGTGACTAATTAAAGCAGTTAAAGTTCCTTTCTGGAGTGGCTGTAGAGGAGGAGGATAGTGCTGGAAGGCAGATTTTCCATGCACCTGGACAGTGCTGGCCACAGCCACGGATTCACAGCTTCTGCAGAGCCTCAGAGCTGGTAAACAGCATCTGCATCCTGACCTAGAGAGAGGTCAGAGAAACCTCTCAGGCATCCCCAAGGCAGGAGAAACACCTCAACTGGCACAAAAGGCACAGAAATGTCAGGATTGATCCAAAGGGTGCAGGTAGAGGTGAAATGACTCACTGCTCAACTTCACTGGGGTTCAGGCAAGTCAGTTTAATGGGCTCTGAGGGGAACTGCCTGGAGACAGAATGGTAGACAGCATTCTGCATGTCAGCACAACAGAGGGAATCTGCACCTTCAAGTGCAAATGTAGGTGTGGATGAAGGAGGCCCAAGAGGATGGAGTGGTGGCCAAAGCCTACTTTTGACATTAAAAGATATTCCCAGTGGAAAACCCAGCTTCAAATGCTTCTTCCTTTGCTCTGTCACAGTCCCCAGGGAACTTTGCTTGGAGTCCTCTGATAAAAGTGGGGAAAATAGAACAGAAAGCAGATGTACTTCAGTCCTTTCAGGGGTAAAGAAAGGGGTGCTCTCTCAGAAATAGTGATTGTCTGATTGTGTTCTTGTGATAAAGTAAACATCCTTCCCTCCTTCCCCTCCTCTGCAGCTTCCTTGGTGGTGGATTAAATCACTGCAGCTCTTGGATGGACAGTGTGGTCTCTTTGGCTCAGTACAGAATATTCTGGATCAGACCTTGCCTGTGGCCAAAATATTAACTGGCTCTTTTCCAATCTGAACCATCTTACTCCTTTTCTTCTGTATTTTCCCTGCACTTTCACATTCAGGTCCTCCATTCCTGCCTGAAACAAGAGATGCAAAATGAAACAGGAGAGTAGAAAGCTGCAAATTGGCGGATTTAGCTTGGATTTTATTGCTCCTGAGGAAGATTCAGTCACCAGCACTGGCTTGTTTTTGTTGAGGGCTGTATTGAAACTTCAGCCAAGTTTTGGGACAAAGGGATTCAAGCTCTTCTTCAGCTCCTGCTGTGTAAATAATATTTTGTCCAAATGGAGGAGTGACTCCTAGAAGAACAGCGATGATTAAAAAGCAAAAGATATGGGAGATCTCCTTTCTCATCCTATCTGTTCCCAGAACACTGAGATTGCTGCAAGACTTAACTATATCACAAAGCATCATCTCACCCTTGGCCCCACTCCTGTGCTCCCACTCACTGATTTCATCTGATGTTAAACGCTGCTTTGCTTTTGCAATTGGAGAATGAGCCTCTGTGAGGAACTTCAGGGAGATTCCCTTCCTCCCCAGGAAGCAACAGGCTGGAGTGCCAGGAGGGAGGCAGTTCACTTCTCCGTGCCTGTGTGTGCATTTCAACCATGTTTCCTGCATTGTCGTGTTCGTGGCTGGCTGCAAGAGCAATAAATTGTGTATATTTGATACAACCCTTGCCCACTCGGCAAGGACATCTCTGAGCAGAAGCAAGAAGGGGTTCAATGCCAGTGGGGAGAGGTTTGGCTCCACATTGCTCAGGGAGATGGGGAAAAGAGACTTCATGTCAATCCTGCTCTCCACTGCTAGGATGAGGATCTCATCTTTTGAACTGAGGAGATGTGATTTGTTGCAAGTTTTTGACTGCTGGAATCAACAAGTACAGACTCAGCTGGGCTCTGACTCTCCCTGTGGCTTTAAATTGGGGAAGACTGAGATGGGGTTGCTCAGACTGGAGAAGAGAAGGATGTGGAGAAACCTTAGAGCTCCTTCCAGTGCCTAAAGGGGCTCCAAGGGAGCTGGAGAAGGACCGTGGACAAGGGCATGGAGTGATAGGACAAGGGGGAATGGCTTCCCATTGCCAGAAGGCAGGGTTAGATTATATATTAGAGGAAAATTTTTTGACTTTGAGAGTGGTGAGGCCTGGCACAGGTTGCCCAGAGAAGCTGTGGCTGCCCCATCCCTGGGAGTGTCCAAGACCAGGTTGGACAGGGCTTGGAGCAACCTGAGATAGTGGAAAGTGTCCCTGCCCATGGCAGGGAGTTGGAACTGGATGATCTTTAAGATCCCTTCCAACCCAAACCACTCTGTGATTCTGTGATACTCATTAATCAATGGCATAATGAAACCTGTAACTGATCCCAGAGCCAAGTCCCCTGATCCTGCTTCCAGCACAGATCCTGCTGTAGTTCCCTCTCAAACCAGGGATGCTGACAGCAAGTGATACATCAAGAATAAGTTTTCTCTATTAATTAAGTAGAGGTCAAAGCCCTTTTGCAAGCTCGGACTCAGCACTATTAGGGGTCAGCATGTGCTTAGACACAAATGCTGCCTGAGCTCTTCAAATGCAAGCAGGATTGAGTGCACACCTGCATGTGCAGGCATTTATGTGCTTCCAAGCTCTTCACCTTGTGCACCAGATGCATTAGTTGTGAGAATAGTGGGCAGGTCTCAGCCCAGTTCATCAGCACCTGTGTTGGCTGCAGTTCTTCCACTGCATATCTCTGAATCCCACTAGATGCATGTTGGGGTGTCCTGTTCTCTGCACCATCCAGACTGGGAACACCGTGAGACCACGTGGCAGTCTTCTTCCAACACCCTTTCACACCGAAGGTTGTCTCTGTAGGTGTTTATGGCCAGCATGATGCTGTGTGGCTGGGACACTGCACAGTCTAAGGAGATGTTCCCCAGCACATACTCAGCACTGGGGCTCTGGATTTCCTTCTGCTTTCCAGTTTGAGCCCTGACTTTGGCAAGGCTGAGAGACAGAGTTGTCAGGAAAAGCAGAGAGAGCACAAGCAGAATGCTCAACATTTTGCAGTGGGAACATATCCTTAAGTTACTTATGCTCTCTGATATCTCTTCTGTACTGTTTGAAGAGAATCCTCACCATCTGGGCAGTATAAAAATACCCCCAAATCTACCCACGTCCAGTACCCAAGTGTAGCTGTCTTGTCTGGTACCTTTATACACCTTCTCCCACCTTCTCTGAAGGGCAGAGAACTCTTTTCAGGAGACAACAGGAGCCCTTGCTCTCATTAGGTCACACTGCTCATCATTAGCTTTCATCACACAGCATGGACCAAAGCACATCTCAGCTAAAGCAGGACTGAGAAAATTGCTGGAAGGTTCATTGCAGCCACTGATCCTGAGGAGATGAGCACCTAAAAAGGCACTGAGGTTGAATTCATCTGAGCTGGTTGTCTAGACTCCAGCTTTAGCTGGAGCAAAACAGGTGTGTCCAGAGCGTGATTAATCTCATTCTAAAGTAGACATCTCAAATAGGTCAGATGACTCATGTCCTGGCAGGGCTTATTTCTCTCTGCAGACTATAAAGGGAGTCGAAGGTGACCAGCTCGGCTGCAATCAACGTGGTAGACATCAAACATTAGGTAAGATGAATCCCATCCCAGGAGACAATCAAAGCAGTGGACTTTGCACGCTACAAGCAAAAAGATAAAATTGTCTGGCCAGTTAAAGCCACTGAAAGGAGTTGTTGAGGGCAGTGCATTTAAAGAGCAGTGGCATCAGGCCAGAGAACAAGACCTTCCTGTGTACATGTTGTCTGGCAACTATTGTCCCAGGAATTGTTTTTTCTGCAAAGAAGGAAGACTGAGGAAGAGGTTGAAGCAGAGTCAGAAGTGCTGGAGGCCATGCAGAGGCTCCAAAGAGGTCACTTCCCGTCTCCACCATGACCATCAGCAGCATACAAGGTTAGGGACTGAACTGCAGCTGGCCCTTTGAGAAGACACAGACAGAGGTGAGGGGTAAGCAGGATAAAACCTGCAATTCCAGCCTTTTTCTCTGTGTTCAGTGCCTCTGTCACCCTCCAACACCAGCCTGTGCATGATACAGGGCTATACCAGGACACAAGAAAGGAGGGACCTGCCATTCTTGTCCTGTTTAATGAGTAGACTCACCACTCCTCCAAGGGATGCAAACCCAGGCCTTGAGGTCTGGGACAGCAAAAAGTTCTGCCCAAAAGTAGTTTGTGTCTGCAAGTGCACAGGACTGAGTGCATTTGGCAGCTTGGGTGCATGTCCTTTTCACGGATTTGCTTGAGGAAGGAGCCCACCAGAAGACATTACAATATCCATGCTCTCCCAGTGCTTCAGGGAGTCTTCTCCATACAGGAGGACTTCCTATCTCCTGGAGAATTGACCTGTGTCCAACCAAAGCAGTTCACAGTTCACCTCCAGGTCTACTGATGAGCTCCAGTGCTGGCATCTGCTCCTCCTGGGCTGCTCTGAGGCAGGACCATGGCTCAGCTGTGCTTGGCACGCAGGAAGGAGGTGAGATGTTTTGGGACAGGTTTGCTCCAACTGTGTACCGTGGCTGCTGCCAGGAAATCAGTTCCAGCAGCTTATTCGACCATATGGGAACCTTCTGGGGTGTCTCTGTGGGACATCCTTGGACTCCTGGCTTTGCAGGATTACAATCCCCTCCCTCCTGTGGCTTGCAGTGAAAGCTTGTAGGAAAGGGGATGGAGGGTGACCCTCGAGTATATGGAAGACAGCAGGCCTAGTAGAATTAAACCTCAAAATGTTCATCACCAAAATAAAAGATTTTTGCATGCTTTTTTTTCATCCAAATTTCTTCCAGCTTCCATCAGATTTTAGCATCTCATTCCATCGGTGTGGGAAAGGATATGGGGAGAAGTTCCCTGTTTGTCTGTGGAGTTACTGAATGGGATGGCTCCAGTCCAGGAGTACTCCTGTTTCTCTCAGTGCTTGGCAAAGGAATGAGTAAAAATATCTTCTCTGTTTAACACCTGAGCATCATTCCCTCCAAAAGCCCAGCCCTGCTGTTGTCTGGGCACACATCCCCTTCGGAAGAGGAGCTATGAGATTCTCAGGAGCCTTTTTCTCACAGGGGGAGGCCTGTCCCTCTGAGCAGGATTGTTGGTTAGTTAAAGCTGCCTGTTGATCAGTTTTGATTCCTCGTGCTTGGTCGGTAATTGCAATTCATACCGAGCAATCACCGTGTCAGCTGTCACAATAACAAACTGCTTAATGGGTGTACATGGATGGGCTGTCACCAGAGCTCCAGGGACAGACATTTTCTCAAAGGGAGATGTCACTCCTTGCTTGACAAGTTCTATACAGTCCCAGGAGCTGCTTGTCCTGATGTGTGAGTACGTCCAGGACTTCCCTCAGGCCTTTGCTCGTCCCCGACGTCTGACCCAAGCTACAATTTTGTCTGATGTGGTAGTTACAAATCCTGCTCTCCTTCTTTTCCTCCAGCATTTCCACCCCGTTCCAAACTCATCTTGTTGCCCCTTCCCTCAGGTTCACTCTGTGTTCACAGATGAAGTTGAACACACCTTCTGGAAGCCACATGTCTGTGCCAAGAAACAGATTCCTGCCAATCCCAGACCAAAATGACCAGCTTGTGGTGCGAGGAAGAAGATGGTCTTGTCATTATCACGCAGAAAGGTTCAAGACCAGACAAGTCAGGCTTGTGATGAATGAGCATTGCTTGAATTGGAGCACTGCCTGGATTCTTCTGAGACGAAACAGAAGACCAAAAGGCACTAATAGTCTGACTGAAACAGGAGCTGGTGAGTGTTGTTTGCATGGCAAAGCAGCACTGTGGAGCTGAGCCTCATTGTCTCCTCTTCCTCATATGTGGAATGCTTGAAGCAAGTCTTCCTCTGGCAGAGGGTGTCATGGAAGAAGAGGTAACAGGGATTTTGGGAGTGTCTGAGTAATTTTAGGGATTCAGCACTGCAGCTGAGACCTTGAGTAGAGAGGCTGAAAGCTTAAATACACAGAAAATTAACTTCTGGTGGAAGTGTTGTGCACACATTGGAAAGGAAAACTCTCTGTGTGGCCAAGGATGTGCCCACCCACCACAAGGATGTGCTGCAGAGTTCCCTCATCCAAAGTGTCTAAAGAGACATGGGGTAAATTTGACGGCAACGAGCTCCGGACTCCACCATGAGGACCACTCCTAAAGCCCAGAGTATCTCCAAACAGGCTGTTCTGCCACTCCTCTCTGCACCAGGTGGAATGGAAATGCAGAAGGTCTTAACTGGAAACCTGTGAGGTGAGTAATTTAGAAGTCCTAGGATGGATATCTCAAAGGCTCAGCATCCTGTGCCTCTATATTTTGACCACCATGGTAAGAGCAGGAGATCTTGGAGGGTTTTTTTCATGAATGGCTACAAAAAAAAGGAAAAATGGGAAGAGACAGAGATATTTGGCTTTTTTTCTACAGGAGCTGTGATGTGCCACTTTCTAGCAAGCCATCTGAATGTTCCTGTCCCACCACCACTATCATTGTGGCCTCCAAGCTGCTCTGGCAAGAAATTCATATCCCTTCAGCATGTTCTCTATTAAGACATGGTCCTGGGGCTCGAGTGCTCCTGACAGGTTCCCACTCACAGCAAGTGTCTGGTTCTGGATGGCTGCACACTGGAGATGGGGAAGGAGGAGAGTGGAGATGTTCCCTTTCAGCCCTGAAGAAACACATTGGGCACCACACAAGTATTTCTCTGCTCCTCCCCCTACTTTCCCCTTCTTTCCATGGGGAAAAGCTTTGCAAGGTATGGGACACCCTGCTGTGGAAGACATTTGCTGGCCTTAAACTGGTTGTCACATCAACAGGGCATGGAAGAAAGGAGCTTGTACCTCCCAAGCAGGGCTGCTCTTGTCCTGTTTGGGGGATTTGGTATGCCAAGGTCAACAACAAAGCAAAGAGGGATGGCTCACTGGTACAGCAGATTTGGGTGTTTTACCAAAACACTTCAATTAATGAGGTCATTGTCTTGGTTTTTAGAAATGGGACTTGGGAAGGCCTCTCTGCAGCATCACCAGACAGTGCATTGCAAGTGTTGCTGTGAGTTTTATATGGCATATTCATCCCTTCTTCCTTACCATGTGCAGGAGACAGTTGCTCAGAGAAGAGTTTATTTCCACATTGTAGGAGGAGTTCAGGCTTATCCCTCCTTTTAGTACAAAAGGCTTAGCTCCTACCTAATCATTACTCAGGGGAAGTGATAATTTGGAGCTGTTCACTGCAGGCGACACCTTCCCCATTTGAAATCAGAAGCACGATACCCCACTGAAAAGCCACCATCCACAAAGCCTGACCTTCTCTCCAAAGGATCCTGAAGGCTGGCAATGTCTGCAAGAGTGTCTTGGCTGAGGGCTGTCACTCAGGGTGTAGGACCGAGCAGATGCTGCCCTCCCTCTGCAGCTGGGAAGTCGGGATGGTGGGAGTAAAGTGACTTTACCGAAGTTTCAGAGTGGCATCAGGAATAGAAACAACGTCCCTTGGCCCTTCTTGGGATGAATCATCCTTGTAAATCCGCTTGCCTTGACTGATCTGGTAAATATAGGGTGTGAAAAAGGGTGATTAAGTGACTTATCTGAAGTCACATGTGGCATTTATGGGATTTGGACACAATCCTAAACCGGCTCCACTGCTTTAACTCCTATGCTTTCCCTGCTGTAGCTGTGACCCTGAAAGCATGCAAACACCATCATATATTAGAGCAGCAAAGAATAAATTCACAGCCAGCCTGGAAAATCAGCTCCCTAAGGAAATACAAGATTAATCCCATGCGGGAGAAGATGCAATCTAAAGCAGGTTGTTAATTAATTATTATTATCTTAACCAACCCAAGTATGGAGTCAGGGACACAAGTGAGGTTACAGATTTTGACAGATGCAGATTGATTTCTTAGAGCATCCACACCAGGCTGAGCAGCTAATCCTTTTCACAAAGGTGCAAATTGTTAATCTGATTTGCATGCTTGGCTGGCTGCTTTTGTCCCACCGATGGGCAGCAGGAGCTGGAAGCGTCGTGGAAAACGATGACATACGTAGTTGCCATCATGGAAACACTGTGGGATCACTCACACAACTGGAATGCTGCAATGGATGGCAATAAACCCTTCAGAAGGGATAGGGCAGGCAGGGAGAGGCAGTGGGGTGGCCATGTATGTTGGGGAGTGTTTTGGTTGTCTAGAATTGAATGATGATGATGATGATGATGATGGGATTGAGTTGATGACTGGGGACATGGGGTAGTGGTGGGCTTGGCGGTGTTGGGTTTGACTCGATGATCTTAGAGGTCTTTTCCAAGTTGAGTGACTCTAGGAAACTGTAATTAGAAGATTGAGAAGTCACCAGACTTTGACGAATAAATGAGAAGTTGTGACTCGGCTGCCATATGAAATTAATTTTTGATTGACTTTGGAAGGCATCTCTCTGGGGCTGGTTTCTCTCTTCTGAAACAACGCAAACCAAGGAGCAGGGAAGGAGGTAGGTGGGGCTGGGGAGAGAAGGAATGAAATTAAACAAAGAACAGCTCTTAATTAAGGCCTAGGAGCACATGTGAAGACACTGACAGGTGGTAGCCGGCTCTAGTGCCTTGCAAGTGAACTCATTAAACACCATCCTCTCCCTGCATTTTTAATATCTGTGAAGAGGATGGCTGAGTCCCTTCTCTGAGGAAAACAGATCTGTTTATATTATATCTTATTATATTTAAAGCACACAGCAGTGCTAAATTTGGGGCTGGAGCTCCAGTCCTGTTAAGCCAAAAGACAAAGTTCAATCTGATAAATAATGCTGTGACTTAGAAAGAACTAAACTTTTTTTTCTCTTAGTGTCTTTCCTATTGCTGATGCAAGTTGGTTTCTTATTTTATCTTTTAGTCTTAGACAAGTTATTGTATAATCAGGCTGTATTTACACTGCATCAACCAGATCTCCAGTGGCCACCCCAAAAGCTCCAACAGGCGGCTCACACAGAGAGCTCAGAGAGACACTTAAATGTGGGTGTCTCCATCTGTGACCCAAGTCTTAGCCCTTGATATCAAAACTGTAGGTGTTTACAAATGAGCTTTCTCCTTCAGACTCCTTCAATAATCAATCAAATGTGACTTTCTGCCTTCTGGAGTAAAATCCCCTTGGGGTTTTTTTTGAGTGATCCAAATCCTGTTGGTGATAAAGGGATCTGAAGGAAACAAATCTGTGAAGCCAGTTTCTTGTGGCTCCCTTGTCAGTGGTTAAGACAGCTCAGGAAAGCACCAGGGCCTGACCTGGGTCGGGTTTTGATGTTCTGTCCAGACAACTGGATCACTCATGCTGGTTCTGCTTTCCTGCATATAATAGTACACTTAAAGAGCTGCCAGCCAGCAAAGAATTTCACTCTTGAAGGACTCTGGGGTAGCAATTTAGTGGTCATTTTCTCTTGGACACAATTTGTGTCTCTGCTAATAAATTTAACAGTTCTGGGTCATGGATCTCACCATTAGGAAATCTAAATTGTTGGCGTCGGCCATACACCATTTGTGATTACCAGTTTGGATGGGGACACCTCGTTTTGGAAGCCAGGAGAGCAGCAGAATGAAGAGAGGGCCACAAGTGTTCAGTCAGCATGAAGCTGTAGATTTGTCACCATGGTAGACACAGAGAGATGGGAGGGAAGATCACAACTCACCACTGCTGCCACAGGGTGGGTGCAGTCTGTCCCTCAGGAACTGCTTCGAGGCCAGGCTGGATGGGGTTCTGATCTTGTCTAGTGGAAGATGTCCCTGCTCATGGCAAGATGATCGTTAAGGTCCCTTCCAATCCAAATCCAATCAGTTCTGTGATTTTATTATTCTAGATGTGTAATTTCAGGGCAAACCCTCCTGACTGAGCTGCCAGTGAAGGATTTGCACCCAGTTGGATTTGGGAGCAGAAAGTGACATATCCAAGTCTAGGTGAACAAAGGTAGGGAGATCCTCCAGAAGTCAAAGATCCATGATGTCTACAGCATCTTTCAAACTGGGAATAACTTTGCAGGCATCATGGAAGTGCAGGAGAAGGGTGATTCATGAACAGGGCTGAATCACCCAACCCCTGGGGTTACAACCCACCCATCCCAGTCCTTCTGCAGCCACAGCTGTGGCTTTGTGGAAAGGCACAAATGTCTTAACTGGTTTGCCCAAGGCTACGTTGGAGGTCAATCACAGAACTGAGAATTAAATCAAGTTCAATTCCCAAGCCATGAACTTTCCTTCCTTTCCTGGGAAGATCCAAAAGTGATGTCTTGGTGTGTGATACAGCAATTAATCCTGCACGACGCCTGGCTGCCGCAGCAAGTTTGATGGCTGTAGTTGGTGACACTTAGTTACCCAGAAGTGCTATCAGCTCTGTAACACAATTTGCAGTAAGTCACCATTAATTAATGCTAAGTTATGAAGCACTTCTAGGGAAAGTGACACACCAAATGGACATCAGTGCAAGAAGAGTTCATTATGGCTAATGTTACGACAATAAAAGACGGAGGAATTAATGATGAATTTCAATGTTAAGTATCACTTTTCCCATGCTTTAATGCATTGTCTCAGGAGGGAGGGGGCACTCGGGAGAAGTGGCAGCATAATTGTAGCTTGGAAAAAAAAAAAAGCTTATTCTTCAGTTCTTCACCTCGTGTGTGTACAGTGTCTGAGCTGGGCTCTTTATACAGCCACACTCACACTCCCTTGGGTGTGCACACACCCTGTGGATCCCCAGCCCTGTAAACACGTCCTGAAATGGTCTGTTGCTTTTCATACACTCACAGGTGCATATCATGTCTCTCCTCGGAGAAAGTTTGACTTTAATAGACCTACCTCCAATTTACAGCTTCGTTTTGATGGCTTAACTACTCACCATTTACTGTAATGTTGGAATGTCCAACCCACCGTGTTGGAGACAGACCCATCTTTCTCTCTGTCCCTCCTCTCTTCCCTCTGGCCTTTTCTCCTCCAAGATTTCTGCCAGTTCTTTTGTGACAAATTTTGATTTGGTTGTTTGAAAAGCTGCTTGTAGGAGTGAAAAGCTGAGAAAGAAGACGGTGGTTTTAGGGGTTTTATTAATTTTTTTTTTTTTCAAATCTGTTCTCAGTTGGATTCACAAGGCAGCAGGAACTCTTGGGAAAAAAAAAATCAACCTTTGAAACATTTTACTGTAATCAACCTTTGAAACATTTTACTGTAGTCAGGTTGATACTGAACTCATTACAAGTTTACACCTTCATATTATTTTAGAATATAAAAAAACAACACCTGAAGAGCTGAGCATTGACTAACAAACTACTGCAAGAAGTACCCACATAAATAACTACACTGAAAAACTCTGAAGGTTTCTTATGCCAACAAGAACCCTAGAGAAATTAGTCCCAGGGATTAAAACCTCCCAGAATTATAAAATATGTTTTATTTTAAAGAGAGAGGTGTTGGGGATCTTCCATTTAAAATTTTGGCTAAAACAAGCTTGCTTTAATCACTGCTACCCCGAAACTGCAAACCTGCAAGACTGTAGTGTAGAAACGCTTCTACAATGGGCTATAAAGCCAGGCCAGAGCAATGCCCACAGTTAATCAATACACAAAGTTCTGCTGTGATTCACACACTCTCCTCATCACAAAGCCCTCACAGATCAAGCCCAGAAGTTCAATAAAAACCACACTACACTCTTGTGTAGCTGCACTTCTGAGATGAAGCAGCATTAATACTGAAGAGTTTGATGCTGGCAGCCCCAGTGAGTGACAAATACACTCATGTCCTGGGAACAGGTCCTAAAAATAATAACAACAATCCAATATGTAGGGTACGGGGAAGATAAGATTGGAAACAAGAATTTGGGTTGTAGTGGATCAGTGCTTGGATGTCTCACTTCTGCAGGCTTTATTTCAACAGCAAAAAAAACATGACCTCTTCCCTCTTCTTTGCCCCAAGGACACACCAGAAGCTTGGAGATGAATTATTGTAAGGGCCCTCAGGAGATCTCTCATGATCTCTCTACTTCAGAGCCTGAAGTAGAAAAATATTTTCATCTGTGTTGTTCCAAATCTGGTGAGACATGAAGAAACTTCCTTTCTCTGAAAGAGTAAGTAGGAACAAATAATCTCCAGATAAAAGAGTGAAGGAGATGAAGAACAGGGTTTTTTTTCCAGTCTCAGTGGTAGAAACAGCTGAATTCTGGAAGTTCTGTCTCTGAATTAGATGGGAACAGAAGGGTTGGATGGGCATATGGATTCTAGTGGTTAATTATATGACTTTGGATAAGCTTTCTTTTATGGATATCAGATGGATCAAATTATGTTGCCTTTTCCCCCAGTAGGTATTCTGGGTATCACACAAAGGGTCCTAAGCCTACACATCCCTCTCCCAAACTCTCAGAGTTTCTGTCCTCTGACCTACACATTTAATTCCCAACACCCTCCCATTCCTGTAAGACACCTTCACAATCCACAGGGGAACCATCATCCTCATCTCCAGAGGAACTCCTGATGACACCAGACATAAGGATGGATAACTGCCAGCCAGCAGCATCCAGGGACTTTCTTCCTGGCAAAATTAGGAGCTGAAAAGGAATTAAAGCTGGTATTGATGTATTCAGCGGGGTAGAGTCATGGAATCATAGAATGGCTTGGGTTGGAAGGAGCCTTAAAGATCATCCAGTTCCAACCCCCCTGCCATGGGCAGGGACACCTTCCACTAGACCAGGTAACTCAGAACCCCATCCAGCCTGGCCTTGAACAATTCCAGGGATGAGTAATCCACAATCTCTCTGGGCAACCTGTGATAGTGTCTCACCACCTTTATAATAAAGAATTTCTTCCAAATATCTGATTTAAACCTGCCCTCCCTCAGCTTAAGGCCATTCCACTTTGTCCTATCACTCCATGCCCTTGTGACAGTCCATGTCCAGCCTTGTTGTAAAGCACCCTAAGGGACTAGAAGGCTGCTTTAAAGGTCTCCTTCGAGCCTTCTCCAGGCAGAGAGTACTGGAAAACTATCATTCAGACACTATCAGACATGAGAAAACCCAGCCATGGGACTAATCTCTCTAAGAAAGCAAACTTTATGACTTCTGCTCACAGAAGTGCTTGTCAAACTGTATTAAAATTGGAAGCTCAATGACATATCAGGATAGTGATTTACCCAGGTGAATTTGTTAAAATGGTATAAGAAAAGGCTTTTTCTTCTTTGATTTTATTTTCCCTCCTTTTCCTTGGTATTCAATATACCCCTATTTCTTTTTTTTTTCTTTTTTTTTTTTTTTAAGAAAAAGAAATGGAAATAAATCCCATTTTTCCTAGAATCACAGAATCATTTAGGCTGGAAAAGCCCACCAAGATCAAGTCCAACCCGTGACTGATCACCACGTTGTCAGCTAGACCAGAGCACTGGTGAATTCTTGAACATCTCCAGGGTTGGTGACTCCACCACCTCCCTGGCAGCCCCTTCCAATGCTTGAGAACCCTTTTAGTGAAGAAATTCTCCCTGTTGCCCCTTCCACATGGCCCTGCTCAGCTGTACCCAGGTGTGTCCCTTCCAAGCCTCCTTGTCACCTCTGCTCTGTCACTGATTGACACCCCAGCAGATAATAGGCTGAAATATTTTGGTTTGTGCCCACTCTGAGGCCTCTTCACTCCACTTCCCTGTCATCTGAACACACCTCAGCTCTTTTGGTGTGCTGCTGCCCCCTGCACATCTCTGCAGACACCCTTATCCACACTTGCAAACATCTACAGTGGCAATGAGATGGTGATTAAAGCCACTAATTGCACACAAACAAGTGATTAAGGGCACAATTGCAAATCACACCCCACCCTTGCACTAATTCTTCATTCTCTACATGGAGTAATGCCCTTTTGTTTCCCTGGATAAGCCCCTAATGATGTTAGGGGCCATCCAAAGAACACGGTGGCACCAGGGTGAGCTCATTAATGAGATTAGCAGAGTTTTAATTTAGATGAAAAGCAGGCAAGGCAGGGAACGAGGCCTGTTGTTATTTTGCATTACAAAAGGTGGGTTTGGGAAGCAGAGAGGTGTGGAAGGAGCAGGATGAGGGGTGGGCTGGGGGCCTTATACAGGGAATGGCAGCAGATGTCCTGATGAGACATTCTCCTGTGCTCTTGTCCTAGACTTGCTGACCATCACATGCTTATTCACACCTTCAGGTCGAGGCGACATGGAGGGAAATTTCTACTTTTATTTCTTTTGGGTAGAGCTGTGGTTTGGCTTCTCTTCCCCAAGAAGCTGTTGGGTGTTGGTGTGAGGCTGGTCTTTGTGCCCAGTGTGATACTCATGGATTTAAGCATTCATGGGTTTGACCTGGGGGAGGTTTGTCTTCATGGCTGGGCAGTAACTACGCTCTGCCTGGAGCCTGTTTGCTACCAAGGCTCTGCTGGTCATCCTTATCCCTGTGGTCCATTAGAATTCATCACTAGAAAGCAACCCTATGCTCTGTCCCAGCACTGTGTAACTTCTGCTTGTCTGTGCCACCATCCCCTTTGAAGACATCAGAGTCTCCTCCAGGCTGCATTGATGTTTGCCTGATGAGATGTTATGGAAGAACCCAAATTCCTTCTGCTTCTTCAGCTGGGACATGGGGTTCATAGTCCAGTCTTGCCCTTGGAGGACTTGGAGCGTTGCTCTGGGTGTCCATACTCAGAATGAGTGGTGTGTTTGTTGCAACAGCAGGTCTAGGAAGGTGTTCAGGAGCTCTGCAGACTTCAGCCAAAGAGTCTTATCCATGGACCCACCTGGGGAGGTTCTCTCCTTTGTGTTAGATCATAGACACTCAGGCTGAGTCACAGGAATTCCAAGGGGAGAAGGGGAGAATCCAACCTGAATGAGGCTGAGCAAGGGGAAACCAGAGCTCTCCTGGAGCAGAGTGTGGGTGCTGTGAGCTGGAACAGATCTTGGAATTCAGTTTATCTGAGGTCTCCTTCACTGTGATGTGGTCACTGATGGGGAAATGGGATAAGGAAACAGCATTTCCTGTGAGATAGCCATAATTTGGCTTAGTAATTTTAAAAAACCCCGTGTGAGCTCAGAACCTTAAAGACTGCAGCTTCTGGTGGAGTTTGGGGTAAGGGTCTGGTGGTGAGGAGGAGAGATAAGATAGAAATAGAACTGGTTGAAATAGCTGGTGAATTTCTGAGTTGTCACCTGTTTCCGGGGCTTGGTTGCAACCAACCCCAGTTTAGTTAGAGCAGCAGGGTGAAGGGCATCTCAGTATGGTGAGGAGGGGATCTCAGCCTGCCTGCACATTTGTGCTGGAGAAC
Source organism: Xenops minutus (assembly GCA_035221455.1). NCBI lineage: Eukaryota > Metazoa > Chordata > Aves > Passeriformes > Furnariidae > Xenops > Xenops minutus. The sequence goes on along the minus strand of JAWWEE010000040.1, from coordinate 1,894,530 downwards.
CTGGAATTAGTTGGTTTAGGCTCTACAACAGCTTCCTAGTTCCTTCTCCCCCATGAGAGAGACCACAGGGATGTGTGAAGCCCTTCTGAGGAGCAAAAATGGTAAGGAGAGGCCCCTCATTATAATTTTTATACTCCTGCTCACCCTATTTTGCATGCTCAGCCTGCCTCATCTTGTCAGATCTCCCGATGCTTTGTGTTCTCCATTCTCCACACATAAACCCCTGAAGACCCCATTCAGCCTTTCCAGATTTGTTTCTTAATCTCACTTTCTGACTTTCCTCCCTCCCTCTTACTGGGAATTGCTTCCTCTACCCCTGAAGCTGCTCCCTTTTCCTGACCAGCACTCCTTGCTGAAACACTTGGGCTGCTTCAGGAGTGTCTGGATGGAGGGCTACAACCTACAGTAAATTGTGTGGTTCTACCAAGCTCTGAGCTCAGAGAAAATCCCCAAACAGGGTTTTAGGCAAAAGGTGATGGCTGGTGGCCCCAGAACCTTCCCAGACCCGTGGTGTGATGATGACAGATGGTGGTTTGCAAAATACAGAGGTGAGATGGTGGGCTGCATCCTCGCCGTGAGTTTAGACTGAACCAGTCTCTCTTTGCCTAATTCCCTAATGCATCTAAATTTCTTCTGCTAAGCCAAGCATTGAAGAACATCTCCAGAGAGAGTCTCAATGCCGTATCAGCAGAACCTGTCCTGTCTCCTGCTCTCAGTAAGGATTGGTCTCTAACATACCTATGCCTGGGGATGTTGCATTTACCTGCAGCTTTCTCACTCCAGGATCTCTCTGTCTGTGTATCTGAGGATGCACTGGCCAGCCAAACCTGCTGCATGGGGTCCTGGAGCAGGAAAGAAGCTGTGACCCTTCAGGGCAGTATCTTCAGGAAGTATTCCTTAAATGAAAAGGGCAGGACTGCCTGATTTCCTATCCCTGCTGAAACACAACTCAACTTCCTGAGAGAGACACTTATGACTCCTTTTTCATCTGCCTTTCACTCTCCCTGTGCCTTCCTCCTCATCAGCTGTGGGGACCTCTATGCTCACCACAGATCCAGAATGAGTTTGTTAATCCATATTATCCCTTAGTTTGTCTGAATTCAGAGTCTGGACATCAAGGGATAGCTCTAACCTGTGTCAAGCTACTCACATTTGACAGGTTTTTGAGCAGCTCGTAATACTTAGAGCAAGGCAAAAGAAACAAACACTTTTTAGGTGAAGAGTGGGGCATTTGAGAGACCCACTGGAATCAAAACTCTTGGAAAATGCAGAAGAAAGAGAGAGAGAGAGAGATATTAAGCAGTACTTTGCCTGCTCTCGAAAACTGTGGATGCCAGCAGAAAATGGAAGGCAGTCAGGAGGTGACTTTATTTCTGTCAATTGCTGGTTGTGAATCACTTGATACTTTTAATGGTTTTCAGTTAGCCCAGGCAGAAGAGGCCAACTACAAAGCAGTGAGAGAGAAATCTCAAGAGCCCTTCACTCTGTGCAAAAATGAAACCTAGAAGAGAAAGATGAAGTACCATCTCTTTTTCCTAACATGAGAAGGGACAAAGAGGAAGAGAAAAATGGTGATTTGCTCTGCATATAAACAAGAGATTTGGGGAGGATATGAATTAAACAATGGAAGTATCTTGCACAGGGATCTGGGACTAAAAAGATCTCTGGGAATAGACCCTTGAAAGATCCAGAATCACCCCAATTCACTCAGCAAATGGCATTTTCATGGTCCAAAATGAAGACATTTGATACCAGGCAGCTTGAAGCAGAGCATCAGACTTGTGCTGAAATGGTTCTGGAGTCAGTAACCCTTGACTTTGTTCAGGCAGTAATGCCTGTGAAAACACAGTGGAGTGCTAAGAAATGTATGGAAGGATGGTTGTTGACCACCTCCAACCCACCTTTTCTTGTGAGGTTTGGAAGACCCAAAACTTTAGGGAAAACATTGCCTCAGTTACTGATACCAGTGGGATCATGTCCTTTAACATGTTCTGGTTTCCACAACCAGCAATGGCAACAGATTCATTCTGGAATTCACCCAATTTTGCAGGCTGTCATACCCTGGAGATCACCCAGTGGTCCAGTGTCTGGAATTAGATGATGACCAAAAAGGAAAACCTGTCCATTCTCAAGGAAAGTGAAGGAATTCCTGAAATCCCCTTAACAGATGCATCTTATGTCTTCTCCACCTTCCAACCTGGCTGCAGAACTCCTGTACAAAGCTGTGGCAGCACTCGAGGTGCAGTTCAGCTGGCAGCTCTGACACCCTTTGCAGTCACATTAGCATCAGTAGCTGCTCTAATGACAACCCCAAGACTCAGCCATGGGAAGACAATAAAGTCCTGCTCATAGTCCTGTCCCCTTTGACTCCACAGGGCTCCAGGAATGACATCATTGCTGCAATAAGCCTGGGCCACAGAGACAGGAGAACCACCCTTTGGGGCAGACATTAATTTTAAATAAGCTTCTGTCTCCTTCCTTCTCACCTTACAGATATATTGGTGTTTACAAACTTGATTTCTTCTCTGTTTCCCAGGAGGGGGGCTATGGGAAGGGGTATCCAGTTTACTGGGAGGTGTCTGTCTCCATTTGCAGGGACCAGGGAGGGTTGTAAAGGGTGAGTCACATAGCAGGGGTCGCTGTGGATCTGGAGTTAAAGGCATGAAGTGGATGGCATTGATTTTTGTGTCTGTGCTTGTTAATGGCACCTGGACGAGCATGATGACTTTGGCCTTTGCTCGTGCCATCTCTCTGATGATATAATATTGCTTGCCTGAAATAAGGAATGGAGATCCTCTGTGAGATTAGAGGTATTGATGAAGAAATGAAGTCTCAAGGAGCTTCAGCAGCACTTCTGATGACCCTTGAACCCCTCACAAATGTCTGTGTTGATGTTGGTGGGAGCTTGAAAAAGCTGTAAAGGATTTGCCTGTATTGATAGAACAGATGGGAAGAGCACAAGTCTTGGCTCCAAAATCATCCAGCTGCACAATGGCAGGGGTTGAACATAATTTGTAGGGTGAGTTCTGCTCTCATCTGGAGACAGATCCATACCTTTCTATAATGGAGACCTCCCTCTAGCAGAGCTGATTAAATCTCAAGCCAGATGTCAGCTGGGAGAAATTTGCTGATTCCTGTTTCTCTTCCTGTGGTAGCTGATGCAGCTCCCAAAATAAATAAAAGTCTTGAAGGCACTTGCTCTTCATGTGTCAAAGCAGACTTGGATTTGGGAAGAGGTATGGAAAGATGTTGGGACAAGGGGTTGTGGGGTTAAATATCTGTTGAGATGAATGGCCAAACACAAAGATGTCCTGGGACTTACAGCATGAGGGTGATGCTCAGTGACTGTAGTACCTGGCTCAGGAAAGTTTCCAGCTCACCCTGATTCCTGTGTCACTGTCTCTTGTGCCTGTGTGGTGGCTCATGAATAATGTCTCATCTTCAGCCAAGGAAGACCATTCTCTTGACTTTGATGAGCCTTATTCAGAGTGGATGAGAGGACAGAGGGACAAGCTGGAGTGGTTTAAGAGGAAGCAACTGCATCTCAGGTGAGATGAAGCCATGAAGTTGTCCTCAATCTGTGACAATGGGAAGTAGAGCTAGGTCACTGCAGGACCTGGAGAATCTTCAGTCATTTCCGATGGTGGTTAAAGATGCTGTAGAGGAGTGTCTGTACACAGTTGTTGTGTCTCCTTGTAGTTCATCCATCCAAACCACCCTCACTTCTTCAACGAATTCAACTTGGTGCCCTACAACAGTGACAGAAACTAAGCTGAAAACCAGCACAGTCATGTCAAGTTTTGAGAAACATAACTTGTACTTCCAGAATTGATGTCAAGTCTCCCTTTGGCCAGGAGGCCTAGGATAAGATTCCCTGAAGAAGATTCTGCCATCACTGGTGCACTCCCTCTTCCATCAATGTCAACTCCAGTGTCCACAAAGGTCTCAGCTTCTCTGATCTGGGTAGTTCTCCACCCTGAAAGGCTCCTTCACCACCTGCCCCTGAGTGCAGAGACAGCTACAGGATTAAAGGCTTTTTCTAAGAAACATCTTCCCAAAACTTCTTGATTTTGCCCATAGCTACATTTTGCAGCTCCTCTGACTTGTGTCCCCATCTGGAAGATACAACTGGTTGCAGGCTGGAGTAGATGGCAGACAGAGATGTCAGAATAAATCCTGACACTTGTTGTTGTCTCAAACCATAGCAGATTAAAAAAAACCCCAGCTATGAGCATTAAATGGGTTTGGATTTTGAGGTGAGATGGTGATAGCTCTAGCTGAGTCATCTTTATTGGCTTGACCACCACTTGGAGACCAGAAGTGATTGAAAAGGCCTGAAAGAGTCAGATAGACTTTTCCAAAACACATGGAGAACCTCAGCTTTGACATCAGATGGATTGACATCCATTCAACCTGACCTGCCAGTCCAGAAATGCACGTCTTGGAAGCCAAAGCATCATACATGAAGGGGAAGAAGAATAATGACCAGAGCATGGTAGAAAACCCTGGAGTAATTTCCAGGGCAATGATATCAAGCTGTCCTCATTCTATGGGCTGTTCCTAATGGAGGGCTGCTCTTTATCCATGCAAATACCTGGTGATGGGAAAAATGGGGCTGGTCCTGGTTCCCAGGGGTGCATGGAGTATCCAAGGTGCTGGTTCTGCTTCCCAGGGAGATGAGAGTCTGTGCTGCCAGGGAATGATGTGGGGAGTGCTCACATCTTCCTAACAACTTGCTGATGGCAACAGAGCAGAAGAAGAACCTGAAGTGAGAAGAATCTATCACTACATGCTTGTTGTCATCACTGGCTTTCTCGTGAGTATTTCAAGACTTCTCCTCTTGTTCTGAAATTCCCAGTGGTTCAGGGATAACCCTTGCATAAGAAAAAAGAAACAACTTGTAAAAAAATTTTCAATTTGACAGAGACTTTTAGGCTTTATCCATGATTCATGGTCTGCTCTGCATAGTTTCTAGAAAGCAGAAAAATATCCTAGTGTAGCCTAGTGGAGAAAATTCAGGATGCAAATGAAAGAAGCCCATGTTATCACTTTGAATCTTTATTTAGTCAATTTTAAGCCAGTCTTTTGATGTTGAGGAATCTGACCCTCAGTTTAGGATGCTGGCCAGACTATTGAAGGTGGAGTTGGCAGATGGCCTGTTTGCTCAGTTGGCAGCAGACTGACCTGTCACACTGGGTCACCAGGAAAAGCAAAACACAATCCAGGCTGCCTGATGGAGTTTGGGAAAATGAAGTTAGTTTGGGGAACACTGCTGGGATTTTATGAGTCAAAAAAGGGATAAAGACAGCAGGGAGAAGATGCTTCTGTTGAAGATACCTACATAACAGCTCTGCTTTAATAGCATTAATTGGTGTTTGACTTCAGTCACACCAGAAAGATAGAGATAAATGAACAAGCTGTAGAAAAAATGATCCTTGCTGGAGCTGCCTGGTAGGGAGAGACAGGGAAAGCAGGAAGGTTAAAAGTCTAATGACAAGCATCCTTAATGATTGCTCTTCCTATATTCCCTCTGGGTAACATTTCCTGACTCTAAATTGTCTTAAAACCACTCTAACGTGGCTGAAACATTTCTGACTATAATTCAGCTCAACTAACATTAAAGAACATAATGGAATTTTAGGAAAGAAAATCAGGCACAGTAAGTTTTTTAACCATTACCTGTCCTTCAGAGCAGGCCAAATGTGCGTGAATTTGGGTAAATAAGGGGGAAAAAACTTGGTGTGTCAGCTGGAGTGGAAGTTCACCTGAGTGCAGCAGTGGATGGTCCCTGCAGACTGTGGGAACCCCTCTGCTGAGGCAGTAACAGAAGCTCCACCTACACTCCCGTGGAAAAAAAACCAAGGCAACTTGGTGAGACAACCTTAAGAGTTGTCACAGATGGTGATTTTTCAGTCCTGGGCAAATAGATGTCCCTGTTTGTAGCCACAGGTGCTTGGGGGAGGCTGCACTGCCCCTTCTGCAGCAGCCCCAGCTCACCGGCTGCTCCAAAGCCACACCAAGCCTGGCTGCAGAAAATGGCTTAATAGCACAATTAGCTTTCTGTAACAATAGCCTCTTTATTCTTCATTATGAAAAGGCCTGAAAGGGAATTTGTTTTCTCAGATAGATGTGAAATGAAGCTCTATCAGAACAAGTAACCAGACACAATAGCTGGTATCTACCCATCGCTTCCTCCCCTGCCCTCCCGAGGAGGGACACAGCAGCTCCATGTAAGCATGGTTTTGTCTGCTCCCCTGCTTGTAAATTACACTCATTAATAACATTTTCATTTCTTGTGCAAGCATTAAAATAATAAATGTGCCTCCCCAGCTCCTGCTTTGCTCAGGGCCAAGCTCCCTGTGTCTCCCAGGCAGGAAGGTCAGTGTGGTGGGTTGGATCCGTGCTGGTGGCTTAGAGGCTCCTTTAGCTGCCACAGTAAGATAATGTCACTCTCTGCCTTCTCTGACCTTCCTTGGTGCAGCCTCAGAGCTGATCTATAACTTAAAGAGTCTGTCCCAAAGAACACAGGCTCAGAGTCCAAGTACAAAATGATGGACCTCTTTATGCCTTTACAGCACTCAGTATTTGAGTAGTTAATTAAGGTGCTGGCCAGGCTGATGCTTTGGCTCAATTTCTGTGGAGCAGATGGGAGGGAAGACACCTGAGACAGCTCCTCTTTTCCTTGAGGGACTTCAGAGCCAGACCTGCCTCTGAGCATTGCTGCCTGGGTCTGTTTGCACCTTCCTATCAACAAAGGTGAGGATGATACAGTTGCTTTTGGTATCATGGAAATCATTTTCTTACTTCCTTTTTGAAAGTATGGAAATAACAAAACTAAAATGAGAAGTATATTGGAGAATAAGAATTGGAATTCCTATGTGTGTTTTAGAAGAAGGAAATAGAATTCACTGCAAACCTATTAAAAAAAAAAAACAAAAACAAAAACAAAAACAAAAAAACCCAGAAAGAAAATGCCTCCCAAAATTAAGCAATTCCCAAATAGTGTCAGTCAAGATAAGCTGATGTGTTCTGGTTGCAGAAAGGTAGAGGGCTCTTAGGCACAAAACCTACCTACAAAAGTGGGTGCTGGGTGCTATTTGGAGAGTAACCAAAGACTGTGAGTGCATCAAGGAAAGGGCTGTCTTAGGAATTAAGACAGACAAAGCAGAGGGAAAGGATTTGTTTTCCCAAGCTTTGTCAGAAAGTCAATAGCAGAACCAAGATGTGACCAGTGCTTCCTGCTGGCAGCAGTACACGAGACTCATCTCCCTGGGGAGCAGGTGACTCAACTCCTTGCACATTCCAAGTAAGGAGTCCAGTGGAATTTAAATGGAAGAACATGGTAAAGATGATGTCTTACCACATACCAAATTGATCAGGAAAAGATTTCCGAGGATCTTGTCACTCCTACAAGGCAGGAAAGGGTCACACCTTTTGACTGCAGTATAACAGGACTTGATGGCTGCTGACTCCCTGTTGTCTAAAGACCTTTCCAGAGCTCTAACCTGTCTAGAGAGGAGTAAAAAATATGGTTTGCTCAGATCTGAGGCTTCTTCCCCCAAGTATGCTCATCTCCCCATTGAGAGATGCAGATCCAGGCACATCTGGGGGCACAGCTGGAGCTCTGTAGCTGAGGAAAGCCCAAGGCTGGGACAGCCAGATGGGGATGGGTAGGAGAACAGGGCAGAGCTGGTGTTCACCAAACCTGTTCCTAAACCAGCCAACTAAAAAGGGCCAGAGCACAGGTCCAAGTGCTGTTTACAGCCATCCACAGGCTTTCCCAGTGGCACTGTTTTTGTCCAAAATCAGCTAAGCACTGTGATATTCCATATCCAAGCATGGCTTGAGGGATAACACAGGCTAATGGCATCCCATCAGTCAGGGTGGGCAAGGCTGCCTTGTTCTGGTGTGGGGAAAAGAAGTTTAGTTATGTGGAAGAGAGCTGTGCTCCCTGGACCAGGAGATGATCTCTGTCCTGCTTTATTTAGTAGCACAGCCACAGTCTGATAATGTCTGTGCACCAGCCCTGGGAAGTCAGTAATCAAGTCACACTGCCTGCGTGACTGCTCAGCTCAAATGACTGCTGGCTTTACAGGGCATGTATTCCTATAGCAAGGAAGAGTTATTAAATCCTTCCAAAGCCCATGGGTGCTCAGATCCATCTTCGCTGGGCACAGAAATAAATCCCTGTTCCCTTCTGCAGGTAATTACTTGCCTGCTCAGACTCCTTGTACATGCATGTGCATTCGTGATTTGCATGTGGCCGAGGCTCTCGGTTCTCTCTGTGACTGTGCATGTAAAACCAGCAAGGAAACGCTGGCTGTGACTGTCCCCAGGCTGGTTTCCCACTTCTCCAGGAGTACCTGCTCTCCCTCCAGGCTCAGGAACAGCCTCAGGGCAAGAGGTGATGAATGCACGAGGGTAGGACTGGGCTGGTGATCCCCAGCCAATAGGTGAAAACATTTGTAGGATTTTAAATGGGAGGGGAGATCTTGGGGGCAGAGGGGAGGGAAAAGCAGATAAAAAAGCATGGGGAACAAGAAGACATTCAGCAGAGGCTGTGAGAGGATTCAGGGAGGATTCTAGAACCCTGGTTAGTGGCTATTTAGTCATAGTTGTAGAATATCCTGGAAAGGACCCACAAGGATCATCGAGTCCAGCTCTTGGTCCTGCTCAGGACACCCCACCAGTCCCACCATGTGCCTGAGAGCACTGACTGGCTGTTTGGAGTCCCTTCCTTAAACCTAAGCCAGACTAAATGGGAATGAAAAAGGTGTGTGGATTTACCCAAACTACAAGCTGAGAGGTTGCCATGTACAAAAAATTCCAACTTCTACTCACCTTGTAAAAGTCATGGTGGATCTTAGAAGTTGTATCTGTGGTGACTGCAGCAAACCAGGAACCTTCAGGAACCTGCACCTGTGGTGCCCCATCCCTGCAGGACATGCATGGGGAAGGTGTCCTGGTTTCAAGGACAGAAACCTCTGAGGCAACACCTTTGCAATCTGCGTCAAGGCAAGGAAAATTGCTGTCACATTCAAGCTGTCTTGGACATAAACTGAGTGGGTTTATTATAAAACTCCTGTGTGACAGAAATATTGCAGAGGGTGTCTCCGTTGAAGAACAGGCACACATAACTTGAGGTGGCAGCTCTTCTTTCCAGGACCTTAGGGCTGCCACAGGTCTGCCCAGTGCTCCAACAAGAGCCTTGTCATGGTCAGGTGGAAGATGTTATGACCATCCCAGCTTCTCCTTTTCTCTTTGCTGCTCCAGAGTGGGTTGAGATGCTCACTGGGCTGATCTTCCCCTGCTTCCCCATTTCTGTTTGCTGGCTCCAAAGTGAGTGCTCTCCCAGCTTCAGGACCAACATATCCAATCAGTTTGCTGTCCCACCATCTCCCAGCTGTCACCCCTTAGGAAATGACCACAAAAGCTTTCACTGCTGCCAGATAACAAGCGTGAGCCAGAGGGGATTTGCCTGAAAACAGGGCAACGAAGAACAACCACGAAGTTTACAAGGAAAAGCATTCAAGACAAGTTGTCCCAGCTGCTCCCACCACCCCTCCACAGAGTGTGGTGATGATGTTCCTCGTAAGGTCACCCAACCTGCAGTTTAACAAGCACAAGGAACAGACTCGCCGGGCTCCCTCCTGCTAGAACAACATATGGTGGTGGGAGGGTGATTGACTGGTACAATGTGATTTTCAATAAAATGTCTTCCAGCCAGAAGAGTTCCAGGTGACTAGAAGTAAGCAATCATCGTGCCAATCTTTCAGCAAAAAAGGGTCACGCGTTGAGTACGGCAACTTGAGGGAATAAGGCAGCTTTTTATAGCGAGTAATATCTCTTCTGACAGTGCCAGTGAACTGCTTCAAACCACACTTGGCTGGGAATGTGCTAAGATGAATAGCTTTGTCTCTCAGTAAGTATTACCAGGAGCACTAGGAAGAATGAGAAATGGTCTGTAAAGTAAGCAATAGCTAAAAATCCTCTGCTTTCCTGACCTTATTGTAAAGAAACCTTTTGCAGTGTGTGGAGGGAAAAAAAAAAAAAGGCAGCATAACGAGGTGTCCCTGAGGAGGAAGAAAAATCCACCCTAAAGGGAAACCTGGAAGGTTTTATTAAGGAGTGTTAAGGATTAGGTGTGATGTGCTGGAGTATCATAGCCCATACTGGCACTGCCTCATCCTTCACTCCTGTTTGCCTCAGTGTCGTGGTGGTGGAGGGAGCTTTGTCTGGGTACACGGTGTGAAAGGTGTTGTTTGTCCCTGTGGGAAGAGAAGGCTGGAGAGAACTGTCAAAATAAATAAAGCAGGTACAGGGTGACTTTTATCCCTTTTGTTTCCCCAGTCTGACCGAGTTGACACTGAGAAAGTGGGGCCATGTGGGGAAGTGAACAAAGATTCCTGCACCTTCACAGTCTGCCCTGTCCAATCTTAGGAGGGCTCAGGAGTGGGAGGGGGGGAAGCTTTCCTGGTGGGGTCTGGTCCTTCAAAACCTGGGGCTCAAACTTATTGACCATGCCTTCAGGATTTCAGGGGAGGGGTGGGCTTCTTCACAGGTGTGGGGGCCTGGAGAGAAAGGCATGTGGAAAATGCTTGTTTAAATTGTGATGGTTTTATTTAGGAGAAGGATGCACTAGTGCTCATGTCCTCCCAAATATGATGTTGTTAAGACTGGAAAGCACAAGAAGACCTGCCTTTACCTTTCCAAATGTCTTGTTCCCAGTCTGGCACCTCTCTTTGAAGCAGGACTGGGAGCTGTGTGCCTCCATAGCACTCAGGCACCTCGATATTGCTCCCCCTCAGCCCTGACAGAATAACTCACATCCCTGTGAGTCACCACCTGGAACCAGCCCCCTTTGGAGAGCCATCAACCACTTTGCCATATAACCTTCCTTTGGCATATGGGACTGTCACGAGACCTCTCCTTTGCATTTAAGTGTTTGCATTCCCAGTATTTTTTGAGAGATTCCTGGGAGAAAGCCCTCCTGGCACACCTAGAAATGCATTACCAATCCACAGAGTTTACTAATGATTACCTTCATGCAAAGTGTCTGACTCACTGCTATGGCTCAGTCTGCTAATAGGGAAAAAAAAAAAAAAATCTTTGGTGATGTTATTTTCCTGGATTAAGCACCAGGGAAAAAAGTGAGAGGGAGGGGAATTAGGGACACCCCCAGATACCAGTTGTGTGTCTTGTAATGTGGCTGCCTGAGCATATGGTCTTTTATGGGACTCCAGGCCCTGTCAGCTCAGAAAGCAAATCTTTCCTCTCTAGATGAGCCTGCTCATCTCTGACCCCGTCACCAAAGCATCTGGCAGGAATTATGAACTCTCTGTCTTCTTGTGTTAAACCTGAGGTTATCGGTTGTTTTAGTTTAGTTGCTGTTTGTTTTTCCCGAGGGGGAAGAAAGGAGCAAGGATATATCTAAAAGCAGTGATAACCAGATGTTTGGTATTTCCATTTCAGCTCAGGCTTTTTTCTCTGACGGAGCTTCCCCACTGATTTAATCAGAGAAATAGTCCCTTCCATCCCCTTCTCCAAAACCAGCTCCAGCAGTTGTGGGTCTGCTTGCTTCCTTTTCTACAAGTGCATCCCAGATGTGCCCTTGTTCTGTGCAGAGGCAGAACATCTGTGCTGGGGTGAGGAAGGACAAATGGTGATGTCATTTGGTCGTCTTGGATGCCGAGATCTTGTTAAATGTATGGGGCAAGGGGAACCTTTGTGGGTCTGAGTTAGGGGCTGGAGGACTCAGGGGAAGAGGAATTATGGATGAAAGGATGATCAACTTCATCCTGGGCTGCAGCTGAAGAGGAGTGGGCAGCAGGTTGAGATTGTCCCCCTCTACTGTGCCCCCTTGAGACCCCACATGCAGTGTTGTGGTCAAGTCCAGGGTCCTCAGCACAAGAAAAGCATAGAGCTGTTGGAGTGAAACCAGAGGAAGCCACGAAGATGCTCCAAGGGCTGGGAGAGCTGGGGGTGTTCACCTGGAGAAGAAAAGGCTCCAGGGAGTCCTGAGAGCCCCTTCCAGTGCCTAAAGGGGGATTATAAAAAAGAGGGAGAACAACTTTCTTTTGCACAGGTAAATAGTGATAAGTCAAGGGGGAATGGTTTTAAACTAAAAGAGGGGAGATTCATGGAGATTTTAGGAAGATATTCTTGACTGTGAGGGTGGGCAGGCCCTGGCACAGGTTGCCCAGAGAAGCTGTGAGTGCCCCTGGATCCCTGGAAGTGTCCAAGGCCAGGTTGGATGGGGCTTGGAGCAATCTGGGATAGTGGAAGGTGTCCCTGCCCATGG